>LPNX010089658.1:1351-35128 GCA_001517045.1 Pseudotsuga menziesii | reverse complement strand
GCATCAATCTCTTCGAAATAAATTAAATTTATGTATGTTAATTAAATAATAAACTTTGTTTTGTTTATGTCTCTTATTTATTTCATCTTTTTTTAATTAACTGGTTGAGCAATATCTATTTAAATCTTTGGCTTGTGCAGGCATCTGAAAAACTTTTTTATTATATATTTTTAAGCTATGTGCGGAAAAACTCATACGCTGTGTGAACATGATTTTTTTTCAACATGGAAGATTAATTTTTCACTGATCTGACCTCCATAGGGAAACTGAAACCATGACTGAATAAACACTTCAACAAGGAACAAATACATGTCATTTGATGAATTAATTGACACACACACATCATCTGGTGGGAATTTGAAAATAGCATTTTAAACTACAAATTTACCACTTGGACAAAATTATAAAACCCTAAGTCAACATGAGGGATTTTTATTTTCATCAACTCCTGAACCAATGATACCAGATGATGTAGTACATCCCATTCAGTACAAGCAAACTAATTTCCCGTTCAAACTCATCTTCTTCTGAGTCGGGAGGGCATTTTACTGGACTGGAGCAAAACAAGACAGAGGGCACTTTTGGAATATTGGTAACTTCATCTTTAGAGAGTTTGTGGAAAAAATAATGATGTGGTTAGATTCACTAATCAACACTCTAGAGACACATACCCTCAGAACAATTTAATCCATCAAATACTGGAAATGGCGGGCATTTTACTAAGGTCACTTACGCATTTTTACCAGATTTTTTATCAAACCCCAGGTCAACATCATGAGATTTTTATTTTCATCCAATTTGAGGTGTGAGACACCCAATCGGTAGAGGCCAACATGGTGATTCCATCAGGACCACTTTCATCCTATGAAGCTTCTCCGTCTCTCCTCCGCGAGCATTTTCCTCTTCTAATGAATTATTGTGGACATTTTCATATTAACGCAGTTGCTTTGGGGTGGTTTTTCATCACTTAGTCAAATTCCCAAAATTATCATACTCTTGCAACCCACTATTAGAATGTAACAAAGAAATCATGAGACATTAGGACACCATCATGTGTCTTTCCAACCTCATCACATCATGAGACTCATATTTTTGTCATCTGACCATCACTAAGCAAACTGAAGGTATGGCTGGATAGCCAGTCCACTAGGAAATAAGACCATGTCACCCTTATAATTTACTGAGACAACCTGGGCCTCTGGTAGGCATATCAAAGTATCTTCTTAACTTATTTTGAGCATCAAAACATATTTCTTCCTATTTTGGCAAACTCCTATTTCACATGTGTGAACACACTATGGAGACCTAAAGTCATGAGCAGATGGAAAACTTACCAAATAATGGATCCATTACATTTGATGAATTTACTTGCACAAATACAGCCCTTGACGGGCATTTCCAACTGACCTCTCAAACTCCTGTTCTTAACACTTAGTCAATTTTTCATACTTTTGAATATGCAAAAAAGTTTTTCTTCTATTTTGGCAGATTGTTATTTTCCTCATATGGTCACCATAGAAAAACTAAGAACATGGAAAGATATCCAGTTCATCAAAGAACAACCCCATACCTTCAAACAAATTTATCAGCATCAGGACAATCTCTGGTAGGAATTTCCGTGAAGCCACTTAGGCAGTTTTGCCAATACTGGAATAGTACGAATATGGCTGGGGAGCACTTTTGGAAAGTTGACATCTTCCTCCATAGAGACTCTCTGGTAAGGCAAGTGACATGGTTGTATGCTCCATACAACACTCTAGAGACTCACATTCTCAATACATTTTTCACATCATCCTATGAGGCATGGCAGGAATTTCCTTAAGGCCACTTGGGCAGATTTAACACCAATTCCATACTTAGACAAATTTCTCAATTTGGACTAATCTTCCTAAAACACCCTTTTAGCAGGTCCATAACTTTTTCTTCATCCACTTCCAAGGCAATCTAAATACATGGTCAGGTAGGCCGAATACTAATATACATGACCCCCATGTGCTGCAGGCATTTACTCTAACCCATATTTAGGGCGGGCATATTTCTGAGGCTACTTAGCCATTTTTGCATCCACTAGTGAAACACCTTGTTTTGGTAGGCCTGTATCTTTCTCCTCAAGAAAGTTTTAAAAAAAATCAAATCATGAATAGGTGTCCAAACCAACTATCCATAGTATGGTACCATGATGCGGACATTCTTCTCAAACCATGAATTATGGCAGACATTCTCTTAAGGTTGTTGGGACCAGTTTTGACTAAGGCTACTAGGACCAATTCTTCCTTAAATATATGTTGTAGTTTGGTGAGGCAAGTGAGATGGTTGTATGCTCCATACAACACTCTAGAGACTCACATTCTCAATACATTTTTCACATCATCCTATGAGGCATGGCGGGAATTTCCTTAAGGCCACTTGGGCAGATTTAACACCAATTCCATACTTGAACAAATTTCTCAATTTGGTCTAATCTACCTAAAACACCCTTTTGGCAGGTTCCTAACTTTTTCTTCATCCACTTCCAAGACAATCTGAAGACATGGTCAGGTAGGCCGAAGACCAATCTACAAGACCCCCACGTGCTGCGGGAATTTACTCTAACCCATTATTTAGGGCGGGCATCTTTCTAAGGCTACTTAGCCATTTTTGCATCCATTGGTGAAAACCCCTATTTTGGTAGGCCTGTATCTTTCTCCTCAAGAAATATTAAAGAAAAATCAAATCATGAATAGGTATCCAAACCAACTAGCTATAGTACGGTACCATGGTGCGGGCTGTCTTCTCAAACCATGAATTGTGGTGGGCATTTCTCTTAAGGCTTCTGGGACCAGTTTTGACTAAGGATGCTGGGACCAATTCTTTTAAGGATGCTAGGACCAATTTTGACCACTTTTCTGAAACGTTTCCTCATGGAAGGGTGTATTTTGTATAGTTGGGTGGTCTCATTGCTTTTTGCATGGAAACCTTGGTAATTTTGGATGGCAACTCGAGTTAAACTCTATTGTTGTAGTTTTTCTTCAAGAGTTTTTTACCTTGGATATTTTAGGGTTTAGTCTAACTTGGGAATTTGCAGGTATGGTTGCTGCTGGAGTGACGGTTCATTCTTGGTCATGGGGTGGTGTCTTAGCTAGCTTTCTTCCACAACTACAGTTGGCTCAAGTAAGTGATGTTCTTTTCCTTATGAGAATTGCAAATTGTAATGTGTAACCCTGAAATATTTTCTTTGGCTTTTGGCTTTTATGAATTTATCTATGAAAATGAGGGTTGTTGTTATGCATCCCCAAGTTATATTTTTCATCCTTAAATCCATGTGGCATACAATGAGTAATACTAATTGAATATATACTTATCAACAACAACCACAAGCCCCATTATCATGATAAAGATGAGGGAAACTCAATGTATGAAAATGGAAACCACTTGTAACTCAATAGGCAGTAAGCTGATTGGTGGCTAATTTAGAGAGGGATATCTCACTATTTATAGAGTTTTCATACGTAAGATATTCAATCGATCAAAGACAAGTCAGGAGTTCATATTTCTGAATAGAACAAGTTTGTTTTTATAAAGTCTGGTGGGAAGATCATCGAGGGGGCCATTGGGAAATGGAGTCAACAATCTGGTCTGAAATATGTTGCAGGAGGTAAGGAATCATGAAAGTTTACGGAAAGAGGAAAGATACTCATCCATCCTTCATTCTGGAGATATTTAGCAAGTGATTAGCAAACAGGAGAAAACGGTCAATCACGCAAAGCACCTAACCAAGGTGAATTTTGCATGACTTTAGAATAAAATGTTCGAAAATGCTTGAACAGTGGTCCGAGAGAATACAAGACGAATTATGGACCATATACACTAATGCTCAAACATGAAAAGAAAATACAAACAGGAATGAAAAACAGGATAAACATTCATGTAAAGAAGTTACTTATTGAAGAAAAACACGCCACAAGAATCTCTTCCATGAAAGGATTATCATTCCTCTGCAATTTTATTCATATCCAGAAAGCTTGAAACACATTACAGTGGAGAGCCTTTGCTCTTGAAAATTCCCAACCCTTCTCCCCTCTAAGGGGAGAAATTTATACTATCTCAGTCCCCGAGGCTAATCCTCGAAATAAGACATGAAACTGTTTACAGTCATAATCAACTATTAACAACCTAGAGCGTGGTACTACTGCCATGGTTTACATATATTAAAACTTACATAATATATGGAAGTAATGTGCGTGATCGGTCTGGATGGCAGCACGTCGCTTCTGTTTCTGAGCTTGCAGATCGTGAAAACGACGTTAAGGATGCTTCTGATGACTCACTGCTGACTAGGCTTGACCACTCGTCTGTCCGTCGAATCAGCAACGTGTCCTTCCCTGGGTGTGTGTAATTTCGTGCTCAAAGGCACCTTTCTACATGGTTTTTGGATTGGCAAAATATTTTATATCCTTTCCATGCTTTTTCTTTTCTACAACCCCCCTCTGTCCTGGTAATACTGTTGTATGAGGGGACTTGGAGAATGGCATCTTTGTACTCCCCACCTCCCATGGCGTGGGTTCTCCTACAAGTCATACAGTGGGGGGTATATTCCACCTCCTCACCACCTCTAAATAATTTGGCAACTGGAGTTTACAAACAAGGCGATGAAGAGTTTGGACACCCGCCACCCCAGCACGAGCATTCGCTACTATTGGTTGCCGCTGAACATGGTCACCATGTACTGGGACTTTGGAAGCCGTGATTTATTCTAGGGTTTCTAGAGAGACATTCTTGGGACAGGAAAACCCAGAAACCGCGCAGCCAGAGGTATAGCTATCCGAAAACATTCAAAGTGCTTCATATCCAAGCCTCGATGGTTGGCACTTACCTGGTGTGAAAAACCAGGATGATAGATGATCGTGGAATCACGCTCACAAACCATCAACACCCCGAGACTGACAAGCTTCTCAAAGAATATTTCCATTTCAACTCTTTCATAATTCTCAGAATCTCTTAGTAGAATAACACTTCGAGCATTGTCTCTAATTACTGATTCATCTTATGCATCTTAATCGGCCTGGGAAGGTGGTGTTTATATAGGGTGATGAAGATGAAGATGGATACAAAGATGAATGGTCATCATAATTCCAGCATGAGTGGAAATGTGGGTAGGGATCTCTATTTTCTGCTGAGAATCCAGTCATGCCGCCTCCTTTGATGTTGCATTGTTGTCCACATAGATCGTGGTGTTTGGATGTGACATTCTTTTCCTTTTCACTTACGCTGACGGTAGTGTTCAGAACGGTTTCAGCTAGCTGCATCCCTTTGCTTCATGTAGAGGCCAATTTTGTCGCTTCAAATATCTAAACTTCATGATCTCTCGTTGTTTTCTATGCAAGCCACTTGCCAGATCTATGGAGTCGGGAAGGATGGTGAATCGATGATGCTTTGGACATGATCTTCACCTAAGGCGTGTCACAAATGGCATCGAGGGATATGATTATTGGTCATCTCGTACATGAGGACATCCTTTCTATACCAAACCTAACCAGGACACCACCTTTACCAGGTTGAACGGCTCCAGAGTCGCCAGGGATCAAATTTGAAGGGCAGCTCTCATTTTACTTTGAAGGGCTGTGAGAAATTGAACACCTCAATGTTGACATTTAAAAATAAATCATTCTTTTCATTTGAAAATTTAAGTGTTAAAAAAATTCATTATTTATTAAAAACATTGCATAGAAAAAAAAATGACAATAAGAAGAAATCCCAAGTGATTCAACATTTACAGTGAATTAGTGAGGTAAACCATGTACATATGATTTATCACTTCCATATTCTTTTTATGGGGATTACTCAAGAGTTAGTATAGAGGAGGAGAGACTAAAATAAAGGTTGAGAATGAAGAACATGTAATGGTGATGGAAGATGAGATTGGGAAAAGGCCCATTTAGAAAGAGATTGATGCACTTGTTTTGTTAATGTGAACATAGCCATAACCATTAGGAGTATTGGTTTCTTGTATTACATGTTCTTTGGCTTATCTATTTTTTGAAGGGAAATGTTTGTTTCCTATCATGCTAAAGTGATTAGAGTAGTTGAGAACTACTCGCAACCTTATCTGAATGCATAATATGAAATTAGGGGTGAAAGTAGGCTCATGTGGTACTAAAGCTTATTTATGTCTAGAATTGTTTTGAGAAGAGGTCCACTATTAGAACTGCTATGTTACAAGGCCAACAGATATCAGGCATCAAATCTTTAACATTAATAACAAAAACTAATAAGATGATCTTTGTCCATTGCCAACATATCCACCTAAAACTAGTGTACTTATAACATTGTACATCCCTGGGAGATTTAAAATTGGTGATCCTTGTTGTGACCACTTGATCATTGCCATAACCAATGGTTTAAATAAACAACATAAAAGTAAAAAAATTAGAAGAATAAATTTTCCATGACATTTTACCTTACCTGTTTTGAAATGAACTTTTCTACATGCTATTAAAAGCATTGTATCATTATCTTTCCAGCTAAATAAGTTTTTTAGGATCCACATTTCCATTAATGGAAGAAAAAAAAGTTACAAATACCATCACAAAGTTAATTGATATGTTTGTCCATATGGACACAGTTCATGAGTAACTAGCCATTCAATTTCAAACTCCACCTAATCCCTAAGCATCGTCTTCACCATAATAAGCCTAAGTATTAGAAGACTTAAAAATTTATCTTGCAAACTTTAGTCTTGATTCTAGTAACATTTAGATGTCAAATGAAAGGGATTGATAGGGATTCTCATTTCTCTTTTCAAAACTAGGTGCATATAATTATTATTCAAACACATTGAAAAAAGTATCCTTCAAACTTCAATGTGGATCTTACTAGTATTTGGATCTCACATGAGAAGAAGTTTGAGAGGGATTCCACACCTATCTTTTCAAATTTTCATCTTATATTTATGTGAAAATGTTAGACAAAAAACAAGGACTATTATATACTACAATCTCTTTGTGAACCTTACAGATTCAAAAATGTTATTTTGACAAAAAAAAATATTTACAATCTCTTCTCTTAAATTCTGGGTTGATAGGTTTGAGGAGTGGTATCCAAGGTAATTGTAGACTCCATTTGATATGTCGACATTATGAACATTTATCAAGGTTCATCATTAATACAATGAGTCAAATTTTCCAACAAATATCAATTATTTAAAAAAAATTTGTTCTATTATGGTTTATGGATTTCGGATGCCCACAACACTAATTGTAAATCAGAAATAAAAAGAAAAGCATTGCCACCACCTAAATGTTTTAGGAGAAACAGTTATTTATTCAACCTCCTGGAGCCCACAAGAGATGGCAATAATGCACACTCAATTATTGTGTCACATCTCTATGGCCCTCACACGATGCACATTGGAAACCGTTGGGGCATCTTCTACCATTCATGTCATGGAGCAAGATCTCATACAAATTTAGAGACACACGCAGATACATCATTATTATTATTTTAGCTAATGAAATTCCATACATATATAAAGCGGTCTCTACTCTCCCGGTCCATGGAGAATGTAGTTTATTGAACTTAGATAAGGGACATATCTTTCGGGTCGGTGAAAACGTCGGTCGTTAGGTTGTTGATAAAATAAGCCATTGGAATTTGGAAGGACCTTTGAATGGAGGATTGATTCCGCTCGATGGTGTCTCTTTTGGTCAAGTGTGGTTGCGCCTACCTAAAATAAAAACCCCATAATGTAAACCTAATGCTTTCAGGAAGCAACACTTTTTATCAACCCTAAATTCAACAACTACTTTTAGAATTGAATCATGTCTTCCCCATATGCTCAATTCAAAGTGATCAAACAAAAGCCCCAATTTTAGGTGGATTATGGATAGTCTCTGACGTGTCCGGAGACATTCAGAGATCATTCTTTGTTTCGAGGGCCCTCAAAGCACAGATCGGAGATCCCACAGAAGGAAGAGGAGGAAGAAGAAGAGGACTCAAGTCAAAAGGTGAGGTGAGTGAGGAGGGGAGACATAATAGGGGATATCAACACTATCAACCTACACAACTTGATTTGGGGAGATCAATACCAACCGCCGATCTCTAAACTACCTTCATCAGGATCACTCAACCTTGAGAACTTTAGCATTCTTCTAACCCTTTTTCATCTGAATGAGTGAGCAACTTATGATCACAGAATGCTTCTCACCCATTTATCTACCCAACGTCTTGTTCCGACCATAGATATTCGCAGCCCCTACCACTTTCCGTGGATCGACCGTAGATGTTGATTAGGAAGAGGGATATGACGATGATGATGATGGTGGTGATGATGATGATTATTATTATGATGAAGAAGATGATGATGATCAATGATAGTGGTGGTGGTGATGATGACAGCAATGATGATGATGACGATGAGGACGAGGATGAGGACGATGATGAAAAGGATGAGGATGATAAGGATGATGATGATGTTTAGGATGAGGATGATGAAGATGATTATCATGATTATTATGATGATGATTAGGATGAGGATGATGAGGATGAGGATGATGATGAAGATGATGATGATGGTGATGGTGATGATGATGAATATGTTGATGAATATGATGGCGATGATGATGTGATGACAAGATCTTTACTTTTGTCTTCACTAAATTGTTCTGAGCTTCGCCAACATTATAATAGAATGGTTATGAGTGATCATTCACTCCTACAAATAATGCACTTTATGGAACTACCAAACTGCTTAGTTTGGATCTTCCTCTTTTAAGACACCGGACTAGGTCCATAAGTCTTCATTCTTCATGTGCACAAATCTAAGAACAGGAGGCTTCACAGGGCCCAAAAAGTTGTAGTTTATTTTACTACTTCCTCGGATCATATTGAATTGTCAGATTAGTCCTTGGAATGGGTGTCAGGAGCAATCCTTAATTTTTCGCTCAACTGGTTGCTCCCCCTATCAGGTAGATGTCTTCATTCACTAAGCTCCCCCTGAAATTGCGATGATGAAGATGATGATGATGATGACGAATATGATGATGATGATGAAGATGATGAAGATGATGACGATGATAATGAAAATGATGATGAGGTTTGATGATGAAGATGATGATCATGATAATGGAGATGCTGATCAATTGGATGACGATGATGTCGATGATGAATATGATGATGAATATGATGATGAAGATGAAGATGTTGATGATGATGATGACGAGTATGATGATAATGATCAAGATGATGATGGTGATAATGAAGACATTGATGATGAAGGTGATGATTATTATGATGATGATAAGGAAGATGACGATGATGAATAAGATCATGATGACGATGATGAATAAGATCATGATGACGATGATTATGACAACGATGATGATGATTATGAAGATGATGATGATCATATTGATGAATACGATGAAGACGATGGTGATGACAATGAGAAGGATGATGATGATGATGATCGTCGTTGTTGTCATCATCGCCATCATCTTCTCCGTCTTCATCGTCATCATGATCATCGTCACCATCATTGTGTTCGTCCTTGAAGGGACCTATGTATAGGATCTCACTATAAGCAATGCAACCAATACAAATTATGACAAAATCCTAGTTAAATTAAATTAAATTAAATTAAAATGCACTAAATTAAAAACATAGAGTTGTTTAACTATAATTAATTTAAAATGCAACAAAATACAAAATATGAAAATTAAAAAAAAACCCAAAATAAACTAAACAAAAGATAAATATGCAAAATAAAAAAACAAAACAAAACACAAAATATAAAATATGCAAATAATCAAACAAAAACGTAAAATCCAAAAACACCCATGCAAGCTCATTAGCATTCAAAAACACCCGCGCAGGATCTGCTCTAGCTCCCATTTGGGGGTTTTCGATTTCGAACTTTCACTGAAGGATCTAGAACATGCTATGATGTTTTTTTACAGGAAGGGCATGCGAAGGAATTTTCCTATTAGTGCATCATCCACTCCCTTCGCATGTGAGCCCGTGCTTCTAGAACCACCTGCCCCACCTCCAGAATGGCATCAATAGACCTTTGGGTTTGTTTCCTTCTATGTTTTCCTTGATTACCTATTGTTTTTTTATTTTATTCATGGTTTTTTTCATTGTTGTGGATGTGGTGGAGATGAAATGGCTCAAATATCCTTGCAAGCATGAAGCACGATTTGTCCAGGTGAACTTGGGAAATTCAATGTGAGAAATAAAACCAACGGATATCGAGGAAAAGGAGGAAAGGAATGAGATATTGTAATGCTTCCATGCCTGTGTTTTCTTGTTGTGAGATATTTTGACAATATTCCTAAATGGAATGTGGTGGTTTTGTGGAGCTATATGATTGCAGGGTATGCTCTAAATGGGAAAGATGAATAGGCTCTCAAGATCCGTTGGCAAGCGTTGATGTTGAGGATGAGGCTGAATGATTTTACTTTCTCAATGATGCTTCTTATTTGTGGAAATATCATGGCTTATGATCAAGGTAAGCAAGTTGATATCCTCACCATAAAATATGGATTTGATTCATATGATTTTGTGGGTATTTATCTAGTTGGCATGTCTGCAAAATGTGCGTTTGTTTCTATTTTTGTTCATTCCTTTTGGGCCTCGTGTCAAAATTCCCATGAATTGGCAGTTCAAAGCTAGACTGTGAATGTTTTTAATAGGATATGTAAGTGGCTATTGTGTTAATTATAATACAATAACTAGTGCTCTATGGGCTCGAAACCCAATTCTCTTAGGTGCCAAGATAACTCCATGCCATGTTTTTTATTTAAAGGACCACCAGGTATTCTATTTGAGAGGAAACAATGTTGACTGTTACCATTTCAACAACCATTTCGAAAACAAGGTTGTAACAGCCCTATATCAACACACTTACACCTGCTGCCTACAGTCTACAATAAACTGCAAACTGTCAAACTTTGACATCCCTCCCTACCTGCAACCACATTAAACAATGAACTGATTCAAAGGTTAACTATTAGTTGGATGGTGATATTGTTTAACAGAGGTAAATAAAGTCTAAAAAATTAAATTATTTGCATAGCTACAAGTTTGGAACATACATTTGGTGGCTGTCCTATATTGCTAAGAATAGTGTTCAAGGTTTGGAGTGTTGTGGTTTACATTGAATGCAAAACTAAAACTCTTATACACCTTACATTGGTAACCTTCACTGCTTCTATAAAATTGCCATAATTAGAACTGTCATATTGTATTATTGATGCTATATTTATATGAGTCCTCATACTTGAATGGAAGGTTATTGGTTGGTTAAATACTGCAATTGAATTGTATATGGTTACACGGATAATGATATCTTGTATTCTAAAGCGCTACTAGATGACCTTGCTACTAATTCCATATATCTTGAATTGAATACATTGACTTGATATCATTTACATTTGCATCTATAAGCACTAAATAAACTTAGTATGTCTTCTTCATTCATAGAAGTGATTGATTGAAAGGCACTAGTCACTAATACAATTATGTAGAAGATATAGTTGTTTGTCCTTATAATTAAATGGAAATAAGGTTCCCTGCAACCAAATGCATTTTCCATGGCACTAGAGTCCATGGCTAATTTGCCGGAAAGACCAAAATAGGTGTCGTGCCATGAACATTTTGGAACATAAATGTGTGGTAGAGACTAGAAATGTGTTACCAGTTACCACTACCAGCCATAAAGACAGGTGCAATGGAAACATGTTTCTACAGGTGGAAAAGAATTTCCATGCCATACCAATGTCCATACAACATGTTTTCTTCTCTACATCCACCTATTTTGACTTGGTTTGACTCGGTTTTTTACTAGACTTGACCAAAAATGATAGCAAAAGTTGGCATTTCCTCTATCTTTCCTTTTCTATCCTTTTACTTAAATGTTTAAAATTACCACTAACTGTTCTAGTATGTTTGAGAAAGTTTCCAACCTCATCATACTTCATATGGAGAAAGTAGAATTTCATACTCCATTCAAAATTCAACAGACTTAACAATTTAAAGGATTTCAGGATTGGCAAGATTACAGTCGTTTGATTGGATTTTATCATGTATCAAGGAATGGGATTGGAATTTAATCAAGAGTACCAAGCCCTTTATTTAACTCGATGTTAGTGCCATTGATTGTCTAATTCCTCTATCATGGCCTTAGCAAAAATGTACCCTTCACTCAAGCCAAAATCATTGATTAGGCATGAGCTTTTTCTATGATATTTTAAGGCTTGTATTAGGTACTTTCATCAAAATTGAATGGTGTTAATCGATGTCCCTAGAGGATTGAGATAGAGCCAAAGGCTAGATGAGGAGGCAGAGGGTGATACTAATGGTGAGGATCCCAATATAAGCGATGGTGGAACTTTGCTTATCATTTAAATGTTCTTGCTTATTTATTCATAATCCTTTCTTTCAAAGTTCCAATATAATGTGCTATTTATAAATGAGTGGTCACGTTTCCAGTGCGTTTTAGTTTTGGAAACACATACATGTTTCCCCGTATCGTGTCACTTAGGTCCACAACCATAAATGGAATTGATTTAACTTATTTCAGTTAAATTTGTGGCACTGCTGTGAACTTCCCTAGCCATTATTTGACTAGAATTCAATAAACCCTTTTTCAAAGATAATATTAAATGTCAAACTGGAAGCAAGGCAATACTCATTGTAAAGGGAAATGTGCAGTAATAGGAAGACGATAGATATTACCAACAAAGGACAAACCAAGGAATATTATAGTCAAACAAAAAATATGTTGAGAGAGAAACCAACCTTAGTGAGTTCTACTTGTGAGTGATCAACTGTAGGAGATGTAGATCTAGTAGGGAAAACATGACCATTTACAGCATATTGATAGCTGCATCTGCAAAAGGATAGGGCGTGGTTCCACCATCCTTATTTTCTTCAGTTTCCATAAGCTCCAACTCCCCCTCTTCTATCAACTGAACCATAATAGGTTAGCATACATAGATATGCCTACAAATTCATACATATCGAATGCAATGGCTTACTAATATAAATGCCTTCATAACAACCAACCAAAATATCTAATTGTGGTAAAAAACAAGCAAAAGTTGTAAAGAGAATTCGTATACTATTGTTTAGTACTCTTATTTGATGCTTATGGATGGTTGATTGGATGTCTTTGATACTTGATTCTTGGTCAATGGATATCATCTTCAATTGTCTCTTGATAATAAATTAGAATCGGGTAAGACCTTTCTCTATTATATTGGATGCTTGTCATTGAAAAGTTTAATAGTGTGCATGTTTCTCAAATTTGGTTTTTTTGCTCCTAACCCTTGTCATGTCACCGCAAGCAGTGATATATATGGATGGGTTATGTCTATTAATCCAACCAACCGTACATTGTTCAATTTTTTGTGGTTGTAAATTTTTTTAAAGTTTTTAAAATTTATATTAAATAGAATTATTTTACTATTATTTATTTGATCGTTGATTGGGCTATATTTCAGTGATGTAGGTTTTGATATCAACTCCTCCAGCGTTTGTGGTGTATCAGACATCATAGGTGTTAGCTAGATGTACTGCAATTCAATTAAACCCTGAGTATGGTTGTTAGTTTTTCTTTGATAATGGAAACTTTTTGGATTTTGAATACCAAATGTTCTATAGCAAACTATTTTTGTTTGCTCAGAGTGGTTTTGAGGTTACTGAGCGGAGGTTTGTAGAAATTGTGGAACGTCAAAGCTTGTCTTGAGTTGTACATGCATAATATCTTTGAGTAATTAGTGAGACATCGACCCCATCCATAGCATTCTCTGTATAAACTAATGAATACCCGTTGCATGCATCAATTCTTGCAAATTCTAAGTGTAGGCAAGCGTTGTGATAGAAGAACACAATATTCCCTCTGCGTTTTGTCGTTTCTTGTGTCCAAGATGGCAGAATATTCTACCAGGAGGAAAAGAAGCAGCAATGAGGGCTACCTTGAAGTGCTTCCTAAGAAGAAACCCAAGCCTGAATGTAATATCCTTAATTTTGGACCTAACACTTATAGGCATGTGCTTATTGATTATGATGATTATCTTGATGTTTTATTTTTTTTAATTGGGTCAAATATTCCACTGCATATGAACATGATGATCTGTTCTATATATTGGGTGTAAGCCAATTATTGATGATATATGTATATTCTTGTTTGTGTTGGGCATAGACCCTGAAGCACATGATTGATGAGATGTTTTGTGTTGAGGAAGGAGCTCTGGAGCACTTAAGTGATTGATGATTTGTGTTGAGCAAGAAGTTGTAGAGCACATGAGTACTTACCTTTTTGTTGAGCGAGAATATCTGGAACACATGAAAAGATAATTGGATGTGTTAGGCATAATCCCTGGAACCTTCCATGTTGATATTGAGCATAAGCTTTGGAGCATCGAATCCTTGACCATTGTATCCCTAGGTGTATCATACAAGTACACCCTAGCACTAGTGTTGAGCAAGGAGCTCTGAAATTGCACTAAATGTAACTCTCTGTTAAAGCATTGAGTATGGGCTCTGGTAAGCACTAGGGGTTACTGAAAATAATTTAATAAATTCCGAGTGAAAACGACTCGAGAAAAATATTGATCTCATCATACTTATTTATAAGTGATTAAATGAAATTTCGAATTTTTGTATTCTCATCAAAGTACCGAAGAGCTACCACGTTATACGAGGGAAATCCAACATGCAAGGATGTTTAGAGTTGCCTAGCCTAGTAGACCTAAACCATCTACCTACTTGACCTTAATGAAGAAGTGTCATTAAGTCTAGGGATCATGGTATATGATGCCCAAAGACAAATGTTAATAAAGTGTTATATTATTATGTACTTTATACATGTTATGTATAAAGAATTAAATATATTAATCATATAAATAAATGAAAGAAAGAAGAAGAGCTCCATCAATTATTATTTATTATGAAAGATTAATAAATAATATAATGTCTATAAAAGTCCAACTAGGAACTAGTAGAAAGTTCCCAAGTTAAATTATTAATAATTTACCCAAAGTAATGGTTCTTTCCATATCTCCTAGGGTTACATTTCTTAAATCCTAACCCTATGTTTTTATTTTCTGGTTAGAATCTACTAGGGTTTGTATTTCTTAAATATTACCCTTAGGTTGTAAATGTTATCATATAATGTATATTACTAGGATTGCATCTTTAAGTTTGTTTCTGTATCACTTCAGTATTCAGAATTTGTTACTGTAAACTAGGGTTTGATTTTCAGTAACTAAGTATTCGTCCTCTACGCTTATTACTCTGCTGACATATTTCATTTATCAACAGAGGCTTGTCTAAGTTTATTTCCAACCATTTCAGAAGTAGGAATTCATATATTCATATATAATTACTAGATTCAACCTAAAGTACCAATAAAGGAACTATGATGGTATCCATCTAATTATTAACAGCAATAAGTAAACTAGAAATATTAAATATAAGTATTTAATAAAAGAACTAGAATATAAATTTAATGAAGAGTTAATAAACCATTAAGACCTTACAAGGTCTGTCTTATTAACTATAAACTAAATAGAAAATCAATTCCATTAAAATAACAGCATCAGTGACTACATGAACAAAGGAGGCATCGTGACCATCCATGTGGTCCTATATCAAATATCTGATCATATATATATATATATATATATATATATATATATATATATATATATATATATATAAGCACCCACATTTCTATCTATTCCATCATAAACAACCAAATTTCATTTATACATAACCATTAAACAAAGTTACATAACTCATCAACACATTACACATAACAAATTAAACAATATTGCAATCATATTATAAACCTATGTATTACAAATAGGGATAGGAACCGAATCCTGTGGGCATACAAACCTAGCCTCTTTTTATCAATTAAAATATAATTCATTACATTAACATCCAACCAAAGTCGAACCCTATTGGGTCTTGTTTGCATCCACACTAGGGTCATGCTATACTTTAAAGTATGTGGGTTACATCATTTAAAATTGACGTTAAAAAGGAATAAACAGTAATCAAACCATCACGCTACAGCGAGGTCGTAAGACCCTGGGTTCTGCCCAATATTGTAAGCATGAACTCCGGCCAAATCAACATTTACATAGATTCCATTTAAAAACCCAAGTCTTAGTATTACATGCCCGAAGGAGAATTCAAAACCCCATAGTGGAACCCCAAAAACCAAGCAACGAAGACATCATATAGTCAGGCCTAGAGAATTAACAAGAGTTGGCTTGTCGGCAAACTTACCTTACACCATTGGCATCATACAGGAACCGGAAATGAGCTTTGAGCCACGACCCTCTCCACACACCCCATTGTTAGAATAATCAACCCATATTTACCTACATTAGACATTAATTTAATTATTTTTGTCTTATTACCTAGATTCCTAGATTCCATTCTATGCTAGTTTCCTTCTACATGTCCTAAAATTCAACACATGCTAAAACTGAGTCATGGAGCGCTTGGGAAACATCCTGGAAACAAATTTTAGCATGTCTTATTTATTCCAGATTCTCTAAAGCACATATCTGCTTTTTCTAAAAAGTTGCCTTGCTTTATAGTTGTTTTAAGGAAGAAGGAAAAGCTAGTCCAGGTGTAGCTACCTTGTTTTTTGCCCACATCATCCTCCCTCCTTTTCTCCAAATAAAATAATGTATGATTTTTATTTCATCCCTCTTTAGCTTTCCCACTTGACTTAGAAAATTCGTGAGCGCCTTAGTAGATTTGGAAACTGCTTTATGCACCTATGGGGGATTTGACTAGATTTGGTAAGCCTTCTTTTTTACTATTTTGAATGTAATCCTTATGCATTTGAACCTCTCATGTAATTATATAGTACAGCAGCCTATTACTTCAGAAGGGTGGCTATTGTACACTTACTCAATACAGATTAGTGTTATGCTCCAATTTCAGTCTCCTTTGGTGTTAATTTTGCATGTTTGATTAGCAATTTTGTCAGTGTAATTGTTCTACATCTTGGGTTTAATTTCCACATGGTATCAAAGTCTTTGCATATCTATTTCTATCCTTCCAAATTGTTATTGCGGGTTCAACATCATTGACTGGGAACGCATTCTGCTGATTGGAGGGCACAGCTACTGATCTATGGACCAATCTCAGAAGATCATCTTAACTCTATTCAATTTCTTTGAGTGGAAAGCTGAGATGGAGATATTGTTGAGAGAAAAAGGTCTCTACAGGCTGACTATGGCAATTGAGGTAGATCCCAATGCAGCTACAAATAAAATTAAATGCCACAGCATGAGGGATGAGGCATATGGTCTTTTATGTCTGAGCATTTCAAGAGACCTCCTCTTCCATCTTGATGGATCGACATCATCTAATGAAGTGTGGGAGAATATTGAAGAGATTTTTGGAAAGATAGATGATATGAGAGGACATCAAATCGAGAATGAGTTGATCTCCTTGAGTCCCAGTATCTTGGAATCATTGCAACTCTACTTTTCCAAGTTTAAGGCCCTTGTTTTGCAGCTAAAACAGTGTGGGGTCGAAAAGAAGGAAGAGAAACTAGTCTTGTCTATACTCTCTAAGCTTGGTCTTGACTATTCAGTGTTTGTTTCAACCATCTATGCCACCAAGTTGACAGCTTGAGCCTGGAAGATGCCTAAGCTTCCAGAGTTAATGGAATCCCTCACACAGGAGCAAAATAAGTTGGTGATGATGGGAACCATCAAACCTTCCAAAGACCAAGATTTGGTTGCTAGAGATTCAAGGGTGGATTCAAAAAGAATGAAAAAATCTAAAAATGCACCTGACCAAAAGAGAGACAAGTCTAAGTCTCAAGAGGAGCCCCAAGGTTCCAATAAGAACTCCCAGAAGAAGAAGAATAGAGGAGAAATGAGCAAGTGCGCATACTGCAATAAGGGCTATCATCCTGAAAGCTCTTGTATGAAGAAGCAAATTGACATGTTGACCGAACTCTTGGAAAAGAATAACATCTCCCTTCCTAATTGCTCAAAGAAGAAGGAAGGAGGATCAAATTTAGAAGGCAGAGAGAAAGTACATGCCTTGGTTGTTGGCACATCAAGCTCACCTAGCTTCATCATAGATTTTGGATATTCTAGACATATGGTTTCAACAAAGGTGACATTATCCTCTCTTGACATGTCTAAAGTTCCACCAATAGTTTTGGGAGATGACTCTCTCACTGACAATTTGGGGAAGGGTAGGATTGATCTTGACCATGGTAGTTTCAATAATGTGTTGTATGTTCCAGGTCTTGCCTCTAATCTCTTGTCAGTGTATCAGATGACTCATACTGGGTGTCAAAAGAAGGTCATATTCTCCCCTAATAATGTTGAAATCACTGAGATTTAAAATGGTAAAGTCATAGCAAAAGGTGTTGTTGATCACACTTACAAGGTATACATGTTTTCCCATTTTCTACCCTACTCAAACCCCTCTGCTCTTCTTAATCATGCTAATAAACAAGGCAAGCTTTGGCATGAAATATTTGGCCATCTTAACAATAAGTATCTTTCTGATTTGAGTGAAAAATATATGGTTATAGGGTTACCAAAGATCAAGTTTTCTAAGGGAGTCTGTCGAGGTTGTATCCTAGGAAAACACCCAGAGCACAAGTATGGGAAATCTAGTCATGAGAGAACCTCTGCACCTCTTAATTTGATCCACAGTGACATTGTTGGTCCATTCCCTCATCTTTCCATGATTCAAGACAAATATGCACTGACCTTCATAGATGACTTTCCAAGTATTTTTGGGTTCACTTCCTAAAGCATAAGTCTAAAGTTTTTTACCTCTTCAAAGTCTTTAGAGCCTTGGTTGAAAACTAGTTTGGTAGGAAACTCAAGATCCTTAGATCTGAAAATGGTGGTGAGTATGTCGAGTTTGAGTTCATTCAGTATTGCAAAGATGCAGGTATTCAGATGTAGCATTCGATCCCTTACACACCACAGCAAAATGGTGTTGCTAAGAGAAAGAACAGATCACTGAAGCAGATGGCAACCTGCATGATGGAGGCTAAGACTTTGCCACCAAATTTTTGGTTCGAGGATATAAACTGTGCATCCTACATCTATAATAGGGCGCCTCATAATCATCTTGATGGTATGACTCCTTTCGAAGCTTGGAGTGGGAACAAGCCAGATGTGACCCATTTCAGGACTTTTGGCTCAAGGGCTTGGACTAGAATTCCAACTAAAAAGAGGAAGGATTTGCAACCCCAAAGCCAAGAGTGCTTATTTGTTGGGTATTATGAAGATTCAAAAGGGTACAAGCTGATCAACTTGATCACTAACAAATCTTTCATTGAAAGAAGTGTTCAGTTCCAAGAAGAGCCTTTAGCAGCAGTTGAAGGTGGAGAGTCCTCTTCATCACCAGAACCATTGATTGTAAGTGAAGAGACTAATGAGTTTGTTGATTCTTATATGTATGATAATGATGATTTGATCACAGATCCTAACAATCCTACAAGACCTAAATGGGCAGCAAATACCATTCATGCAGCCAAGGAACTAGCTAGAAATCCTAATGACACTAGGAGGACTAGATCTCAATTTGAGAGTGCCCTTTGTGTGAAAGATCCTCTATTTGCTGAGAAGTGCTATATGATGGTTGAATCAGATCCATAGAAATATGAAGATGTAGCACATGATCCAATATGGAAAACATCCATGAAAGAATAATTCAGCTCGCTCCAGAAGAACAACACTTGGGAACTGGTTGATCTTCCCCCAGGGAGGAAGCTAGTTCAATGTAAGTGGGTTTTCAAGACCAAGTTTGCTGTGGATGGTTCACCTTTGAAATATAAGGCAAGACTGGTATCCAAGGGCTACTCACAAGTACATGGTATTGACTACAATGAAACTTTTGCACCAGTGGCAAAGATGGACTCCATAAGGCTAGCTCTAGCCATTGCAGCTTCGAAGCAGTGGGAAGTGGATCACATGGATGTGAAGTGTGCTTTCCTAAATGGAGATCTCACTGAATAGATTTACAAGCAGCAACCTGAAGGGTTTGTTTCTAATCCATCTTTAGTGTGCAGGTTAAAGAAATCATTATATGGGCTCAAGCAAGCCCCCAGGGCTTGGTATGCCAAGATTGATGGCTTTCTGCTGTCACTGAGTTTTGTTTGATGTAAGTCTGATACTAATGTCTATATAAATCTGATTCATGGTTCTTTGATGATTATTGTCTTATATGTGGATGACCTACTGATTACAGGAATTTCAAAGAAAGAGATTGCCTCCTTGAAGGATGCAATGAACCATGCATTTTCTATGATAGATTTGGGATTGTTGAGCCAATTCTTGGGCCTAGAAATTTCTCAATCCCAACATGGAATCAAAGTACATCAGCCCAAGTATGCTTCAGATTTTCTCATCAAGTTCAACATGAAATATTGCAAGCCAAGCAAGACTCCCTTCCTTTTAGGAGTTAAGCTTGAAGAAGCAGGTTCTTCTCCTATGGTAAATAATACATTGTATAGGCAGTTAATTGGGTGTTTTCTTTATCTTACACACACTCGACCTGATTTATCTTATGCAGTTAGTGTGGCTTCGAGATACATGGATTAGACTCATGATATCCACTGGAGAGCATCCAAAAGGATATTAAACTTTGTTCAAGGAACAAGAACCCATGGGATCTTCTACAAAGAAAAATCTGATCTTGATTTGATTGGATTTACTGATAGTGATTGGGCAGGTGACAACACAGATCAAAAGTCTACATCAGGATGTGTGTTCATGCTTGCAGAAGGACCAATCAGCTGGTCAAGAAAGAACCAGAGTGCCATAGCACTCTCATCTACAGAAGCAGAGTATAGAGGAGTTGTAAATGCAGCAAATCAATGCTTGTGGTTGCAGGGGATACTTGGAGAATGTGGCTTTGAATCAGAGTTTTCAACTATTATATACTATGATAATCAGAGAACTATTCAAATATGCAATGATCCATTTCAGAGACAACGAACCAAGCCCATTGATATCCATATGCACTACATCAGACAGCTTGTGCATGATGATACCATTGTTCTACTCTTCTGTGCATCTTTAGAACAAGTAGTAGACATCTTCACCAAAAAATTTTTGTGAGAAGACCTTCACTACTAGGTATTTCTTATCATGCTGTGAAGCATGATTGATGACAATATTTCCAAATTTTTATTTTCCTGTCCATGTTTAAGGGAGGATTTTCCCACTGGGTTTTTGCCTCTTTCATTGGTTGTATGGACAAGCAGTATGTAAAGGGTGACTAAGTCTTGTTGCTAGGCCCTATATTTTTCTGATATTTAATCATAAATTCAGGCTTAAGGGGGGGTGTTAGAATAATCAACTCATAGTTACCTACATTACATATTAATTTAATTATTTTTGTCTTATTACCTAGATTCCTAGATTCCATTCTATGCTAGTTGCCTTCTACATGTCCTAAAAGTCAACACATGCTAAAATGGAGTCATGGAGAGCTTGGGAAACATCTTGGAAACCAATTTTAGCATGTCTTCTTTATTATGGATTCTCTAAAGCGCATATCTGCTTTTTCTGAAAATCTGCCTTGCTTTATAGTTGTTTTAAAATGAAAGGAAAAGCTAGTCTAGGTGTAACTGCCTTGTTTTTTGCACACATCATCCTCCCTCCTTTTCTCCAATTAAAATCATGTATGAGTTGTCTTTCCATCCCTCTTTATCTTACCCACTTGACTTATAAAATTCATGAGCATCTTCATAGATTTGGAAACTACTTTATGTACCTATGGGGGATTTGACTAGATTTGGTAAGCCTGGTTTTTTACTATTTCCAATGGCATCCTTATGCATTCTAAACTCTCATGTAATTATATATTATAGCATCCTATTGCTTCAAAAGGTTGGCTATTGTACACTTACTCAATACAAATTAGTGTTATGCTCCAATTTCAATCTCCTTTGGTGTTAATTTTACATGTTTGATTAGCAATTTTGAGAGTGTAATTGTTCTACCTCTTGGGTTCAATTTCCACACCCAGCACCTACAACCATCCACAAAATAGGTGAGAAGCATGAAAACTTTCAATTGCATCAATGTAAAACCATAGAATTGTTGTTAAACGAAACAAGATCTTACCTTCATGACAATGGATGTCGCCTCCATTTCCCCCCCTGCGCAGAGCAAGACCAAACCCCAAATCCAACAATTGCAAATGAAAAACCTATCATGAGCCAAGACCTAAGCTTGGGGCTGCCATGATTACCAAAAACATTAAATGCACCAGCTGGAGTCCATTAATGAAATACCAAACCCACTCTCCATAGTTAACGTCTCGTTGCATATTCATGGCCTCCATTCCTCTTGCAAAAGCTTAAACCCTGTTAACATATGGTGCAACTATATGGTATATTCACCACCCTATTATTATCACCATATAACATTACAGCGTTTATGTTATAGTAAGGTTTAATGCCATGCAATGATAAGGTTTAAGTGTATAGTTTATGTATGGTCTGCGCTAGCCTTAATTCAACCACAAGAATTATATATATATATATATATATTAATATAATACAATACACCATAGATTTAAGACATAATAGCGTATGAACCTTAGGTTAAAACCTTAACTTAATATAATGCAAATAAGCCTTAAGCTTAATGCTTAGTAAACATGGCATATGGAATATGCCATCATAAACAATTGACCCTCATAAGAAAATCAAGATCTGAATCTAACCCGAGATAATAGCCTGCACATAGAAAATACTAAATATGTTGATAGTTTTAATAAACTAAACATAGAATGTAATTAATACCAAGATGTAAAATGAATTGTTACATGACCATAAGGAAGCATAAGTACTGAACAAGAAATTTAGTAGCATTAGCTAATTTTCTAAGAATAGGATTTATACCTGGTTATAATTCTGAGTAAACAAGGAACCAAAGTCAATCCGCAGTATGTTCTTCAAGATCAAGGCTTTATGTACTCTTTAAACAAGATTTCATCGCAAGTATGAACTACATGTGAAATAGAATAAGTGCCTTAGTTCATAGAACTAAGTAAGCATCCTAACAAGTAAACACCTTTACCTCTCAAACTGTCGTGGGAGAACGAGTCCTGCCACTCTGCCCACTTTGTTTCCACAAAAAAATTTAAGTTAGGACTCTATAATTAACAAGTGCGACAATGCAGAGAGGACGAAGTATATAAATCCAGTGACGACACATAAGAGACAAAAGTATAAACATAATACTAAGCAGTAAACATCAATACAACATCATAAGTAAAGTACATTAAAAATAAGGACTAAAAGTAAAAGACAGAACGTAAGAACAGCTTACGAATAAACAGAGGTACATGAAGTGTACGATAGAGTTTCACAAGTGAATAATGTTCCGTCTAGGTAGTTTTTACTAGCCTATAAAATAAAATAAAAAATTGATTTTTGGGTACCTTACAAGTGGTATCAGAGCCCAGTTTCAATACTAAGAGACTTATGGGCGCACCAAGCTATCACCACAGAGGAAATAAAGTATAATGTTAAATTTTGGTTTCTAACGGAAATTCTTCCTGTTATTAAAAACTTTTGCAGTTACAGGAATTTTTACAACACTGATCAGTTTATGAATACTGAAGAAGAAAACAGTCGGCAAGGAAAGATGACCACCCCCACTTCGAAAGCGAAGCTGGTGGTAGAGATAAACTCTGATGTTTTGAAAACTTTACACCGTCCTTAAGCTGAATTGAAAATTTTCAGAGAAGACAACATGAATGAAAGGAAGGATCAGCAAGCTATAAATGAAGCCTTACTGAGAAATATGACAGGAGGAATCTCGCAAGGTAAACCTACTCAGTCTACAAACAGTTCCAAAAGAGAACCTTACCCAAAATGGGCCAGCAGCCCAAGAGGGAGGAAAAAGAAGAACGCACCCCTGAAGCAACAAAAGGATACCATCACAGTCCCTCTAGTGATGACTCTCTTTCTCCCCAAAGAAATAAGCAAAGGAGTGATGACAACATTCAGGGGGAGTTTCAAAAAATAAGAGCCCCGGCTTATGAAGGTGAAGTAAACACTGAGAACAGGCTAAAGAGTGGCTGCTGGGCATGAGTAAGTATTTTCAGGTTCATAACTATTCAAGTGAGATGAAGGCTCGTCTTTCCATCTATAACTTGAATGGAAAGGCAGCAAGATGGTGGAGAGACTTAAAACACACCAAGAAAGATGAACTGCAGGAAATACGTTGGGATACTTTCCGAAAATGTTTCCAAGAAAAATATATGTCGAAAAGGTTCTTTGACCAAAAAGTGAAAGAGTTTCACGAACTACGCATGGGATCCATGACTATGGACACATTTATTAAAGGATTTCTAGAGTTGTTGCATTATGTACCATATATCAAAGAAGAAAAGGTAAATATCCAGCAATTTCTAGGATGTCTTCCTCCCAGTTTTCGAGACAGGATTGAATTCGACATGACTAAGACTTTGGACACCACGCTGCACAAATCTAGGCTCTATTATGAGCATGGACAGTTGAGGGAGGAAAACTTGAACCGAAACTAAGACAAGTCTAGGAACTTCTTTGATAATCGCAAATCTGGGTCCAACCCACAGCCATACAAAAATCAAAATAACAACTTTCAAGTGAACAAGAACTTGAATAGGTCTGGTACAAAACCTTATGTACCAACTGCTAATGTTATCAAACCAGTAGCAAGTGGAGCCAATGCTACCCTACTACAGATCAAGTGCTGGAAATGCAGCGGGCCTCATTATTCCCAAGATTGTAAGAACAAGACTGGTGGGGTCTTACACACAAGAAGAACCAAGTGTCGAGGACATAGTTGGAACACCTCGGATCTCTGCAGCATTGGATGGACAACAGCAAGATCATCAAGCTACGATGGTTGAGATAGAAGGTAAGATATTGAATGCTTATATTTCAATACTTATTAATCGTGGTGCTTGTCGGAGCTATGTTTCACCTAAAATTGTTGATGAATGCAAACTAGGCAAATTAAAACATGAAAAACCTTGGCTGGTTCAGTTAGCCACTGTGTCACATGCCCCAATTTGCAAAACATTTTTATGTTTTAAGAAACATTATGTTATATTTTATGTTAAAGTTTGTAATTAATGACCAAGTGGGGTCAAGGATAATTTAATGTAATTGCAGAATATTTTATTAATAAATAAATGAAAGATGAGACAACAGCGTCGGGAAGTTGTTAAATGAGTGTTTTACTGGTCACTTTATGGAGGAGGCTGAGTTGAGAGAAGATTGACATTTGGCAGCATCCTCAAAGTACTTCTAGTTGTTGCAGGTGGCAACTTCCCTATTTTTGTGGTCATGATTCCCCAAGAAAAGTGGAACAAGAGCAGGTGGCTCATTAAGTAAAAAATGACCCAAAAGACCTAGGCATGCTAATAAAACTTCCCATTGAAGACAGCTGAGGCTGCTCATTTTGGATTGGTGATCATTCTGAGTGAATGAAGTGAACAAGATAATTCGATGGAGGGGACTAGCTAAAGTGTGTTTTGAGTGGAAAAGTGCTGAAGACCTAAACTAGTGCAACTATTCTAGGCTAAGTTCATACTGCTATATGCAGAACTGACTTTCTACTAAACACTTCGTAGAGTTGCAGAGGATTCCTAGGCTACATCTCTCACCCAGTACTTCTACCAGGTCGACCAGGAGACAGGCTCGGGGGTCCTGAGATTTGCAGTCTAGCTCTTCTCCAAGATTTGGTTAGGAGGAACAAGTTCCTTATCCTTTTTTCACCTCATCTATACTACCAGGTTTTACTTGTTTATTTCAGTTAGCTAAGTATTTGTTGTTATCTGGAAAGTTTAAGATTTATCAATGATATGGTATACTTTTGTTCTTATTGTTGTTAGGGTTAGTTAGGAGAAATGTATATGCTGTGAAAGTTAGTAAGTTCTGAACTAGCTAGATTAGGGTAAATGAGTAGAAGAATTTCTGAATAAATTGATAGATAGAAAGAAAATACCTAAACTGTATTTTTCCACACCTTTATTAAGGTAGTACTCTAGTACAGTAGGTTAGTTTATTTTCAAATAAAGAATTCGAATGAAGTATGTATGTAGATGAAATTGTTATTTACTACAAGTTCATATGTATAGATTGTTTGTATGTTTCTTTTATGCTTTTCATTTTAGTTAGAGTATTAATACAAATTAAATTGAGACAGATAGGAAAGAGCTAAGGTAATACACACTAGTCTGTGTAATAATTTACACAGTGAATAAAAAACTTATATTATAAATCTATAATATAGAAACAGGAAATTATCGAGATTAAGTTTAACTTAACAAAAACAGTATACAAGGTTAAACATTTACCCAATTAGTTTTCTTAAGTGAAAATGCAAACTAGGGTTAACTAAAATGAAATACTAGATTTGTAAATATTTAAAGAAGAATGAGGGTTTGTAAAAGAACTTATGTAAAAGAACTATTCTTTTCATAATTAAATAAATTCAAAATCTATCTACTCTATTCTATACAACCTTAAGCATCATTCAGATGTCTGTTTGGAGTCGGATACTTCATCTATGAGTATTTATAAATATCAAAAACCTAATAATATATTTCAGAAAGTACAGAAAAGAATTAAATTATACAATTAATATCTTTCCTCTATTTTATTTCTAGAAATCATTTCTGATTTAATAACTCTGTTATTATCTAAAACTTTCACTGTCAGAAACCCTCAAGTTATAATTCACTTAAAAGAAGAAGAAAAAAACTAACTAACTAAAAATCTACTTAAACCTAAACCCTCGAAAGGTTAATAACAACAAAAATAATTGAAGTAACCACAATATATATATTATATTATCAAAACAAAGATACAGTCAACCAGCTTAAAGCTGTGATAAACTTTTAAGACTCAAAAACTGAACTGAAATAGTCACGGCCCTATGGCCTTTTTACATAGCTAATCAAGGCTTAAAAGCCTGATTAAATTTATCATCACTACAAACATAATTCACTTTAGACAAAACAGTTTCCTCGGCTATGAAAGCCCTTTTCAAACAGTGCTAAAATAGCCACTAGGGCTTCTTATTTTCTCTTGAACGATCATCTTGTAACGGCCCTCGGCCTTTCAAAGAATTTACAACACAATCCTTCAGTCTGAGATAATAAAAAAAGTAACCCAAACGAACTCCTTCAACTAAAATTTCAACACCATTCACCACCATAGGAGAACCCCAGTGAAACCAAGGCTTACCAGGGTTTTTACGCATCTTGGAGTTGGTGCAGGCTAATCCTCGGTGTTTTTCTGGACTTCTTTATAGAAGTTAAGCACCTGCAAAAATGAAACTAATAAGTATTTATAAAAAGGAAAAACTCAAGGGAATAAATTACTAATGCAAATAGAAGGAACGAATAAAATCCTAAATGTTGTAACAAGAATCGAACTTGGAGTATTTTACCTCCTTACTAGTTTGAGCGACCCTGAAGAAGTTTAAGCTCAAAAACCTAGCCACCTTTTTGTAAAAATCGATGAGCTTCAGGAAAGCTCTGTCAGGAGGAAACACGACGCTTAGAGCATAAGTTTAATTTTTCCCAAGCCACGACAAGTAGGATTTAGGCTGCAACGGAAGTATAAACAGCAAGTTTAGTTAGCACCTCATCCAACAGACTATTCTAAAACAAACCAATAGCCTCACTCTTTTCCATAGCTCACCATTACACTAGGTTTTGATTAAAAACACTTGTAGAGCTATGTATCGACGAGGAGGAAGTTTCATCCACAAAAAAACCAGATAAGGCAATCATTATACTCCTCTACATGTAGAAGAAGGAGTCTATCAGCAAGGGAATCAACACAGCAAAGTGACAAACAGGTCGAGTAGCCATGAGCCCGCAGCCCTTCCTCCAAAACAAGTAAAAAAGATAGGGTAAAGCAAGATTTTAGGGTTTTAAAAGGAATTTTATATGGAAAATCTCCAAGGTAAAAACCCTATCCACTGAGCTTCGACCACGTAACCCAAATATTTTTCTTACAAGATGGGTTTGATGATATAGTTTGAAAACTTTATTTTCGGCAACCTGCACATGTTAGTGTAAAATCATTGCTATATTGTAAAATTGTCATAATTTCATTGTCTTGCTACGGTTTATTCTTATTCTAAACCATAGTAAATAACATGGGGATAACAATTAAACTAGGTTATAATTATAAGCTATAAACCTTGAAATTGTATAAGAAACTTACGTTACTCACTTAGTAAACAATACTATGTAATTAAGTTTTAGGAAAATACAAATGAAGAAGGAGATCATTTGTAAGTAGATACTATAGTTATAGAAAATACCTTGCTCGGATTTAATTCTAGGTATTAAAAACTTTGGACACTAAAATATGGTCTAATTAGTAATACTCATACGAGATAAGAATATCATACAAAGAACTATAGAATAGACCACCTCGAAGGATAATTCTTACCTTGAAACAAAAAGGTATTAATCCTATGTTTAAAAGAAAAACATTAGTATTAAAGCATCTCAAGTTTTGGTAGGTATTGAGTAGTTATAAACTATCTTTATACCAAGTAGTAGTGTTCATGTGTGATTAGAGGTCTAAAGTATTTTTGTTTTACTTCAAATAGACAATAGATCCTCTAGATTACTGTACTCTCTAATGGTAGAAAGATATATGTTCCACAAGATGCATCTACTAGATGTACATACAAGTATTCAAGTGAAAATCACAGGATGAAAGTTTAATGAACAAGTTCGGTGATAACAAGCGTAACTACACCTAATCCAGTTTATTAAGATATTGTTATTACTAACATTTATAAAGATTTCAAACAATAAAAATCAATGATACCTCTTAATTGGCTCAAACTGTAAAGCAAATAATTATCTAGCAATTTATTCTATGCTAGTGAAGATGATACATCTCGATCTGGAAAAACTGGAAACAACTTCTTACCTGTTGTTGCTGCCGCAACCTTTCTCCCCGATTTTAGTTTTTCACTTAAACTCTAGGACCCCTCCTCATCATTATTTGCTTGGATCGATTGTTGAAAGCTTGGCGCCTTTGAGCATATCTTTGCGCTTGAAGTTGATTGCCCACCCGTTTGCTTGCTTCGTTCAGTTTAGCTTGAGTCGCGTGGTCTGTTTTAGTACCCGTAGAGCATGAAAATTTTTCCTTAACGAAGGAAATTGATTTTTGGCCGCAATTGGGCCTTAGCGCTGTTGGTTTTCTCTTTGGATCTGGCCTCTTTCGGAAGATGTTGAGTCCTGACTCACCCGCCGTTGCGGCTCCCAGATCAAACTACCCTCCCGATTGAAGTTTCATCCGACGCCCGATTCATTGGTTCAAACCGCTTGTTCCTGAGTTTCTACTTACCCGCCGTTGCGGCCGGGGGGATGAAGTCAGCTGCCGACGCGAGTTTCATCCGACGCCCAAGCTTTGTCTTTTTTAGCCTCCGTCGCCTGTCTTCAGCATTTGTCCCCTCCGCCGTTGCGGGTGGCAGAGCAATCTGGCTTCCGATACGCTCCTTCTCGGCGTCCGATTTC
This sequence comes from Pseudotsuga menziesii, assembly GCA_001517045.1. NCBI lineage: Eukaryota > Viridiplantae > Streptophyta > Pinopsida > Pinales > Pinaceae > Pseudotsuga > Pseudotsuga menziesii. The sequence goes on along the minus strand of LPNX010089658.1, from coordinate 5,581 downwards.
CTTGGTCGCCTGCGTTGTCACTCACCCGCTTCTTATGCTCCTCCGCCGTTGCGGCTCCTGAAGCCTTTCCCATCCGATGCAGTATTCTCAGCCCGTCCGATCCAAGTATCGCCCGACCGCCGATTCATTTTACCATGAGTTCTTGCCCGGATGAACCAGGCCAGCGTTTTGTGGATTTTTCATCATAGTTAAAAGTTTTCGATGCCTAATGTCTCATGTTAGTGGATAATGCACTAAAGTTGTATGCAGGGAGAATCCCATAGATCGCTAAAGCGGCCTACAGTGAGGAAAAGGACAACCCAAGTGGATGACAGAGGCATCGACAAAGCGTTTTCAGCAGTTACTGTCAGGCGGTAAAACGCCTATGAAAATGATTGAGGAAAACGCAACGAACAGAGAAGAAACTGAATCGTCAAGGGCGCTGAAAGGTCACACGCTGAGGGAAACCCAAGGGACAGCAGTTGTAGTTTAAATAGTGGGAGTGAAGACTGAAAAGGGGCTTTTTCCCTTAGAAAATCTTGTAATTGTTGGCTTGTAAGAGGAACTACTTCGTTTTGCTAAGTGAATTGCAATTTTGTCTGCTGGAAAGAGTAAAGAAGTGGAATGTATCAATGCAATTCGATGAATAATGTTGAAGAGGAACTATTTCGTTTTCAGCTGTATTTCATTTGCTGTAAGAATATTTGATGTTTAGAACCTACGTTCTTGTTAAATGTTCTTCAGTAGTTTTTCTGGGATATATTTTCACTAAGAGCAATAAATGTTGTTATAGAATGATCGGCTATCTGGTTATTTGAATATCTGTAAGCGTTCATGTGCTTTAGGAGAAGTATCAGCTATCTGTGATTTTTCTTACTGTATGTGATAATGTATTGCTCAGCCAAAATGATAACCATGCCCCCTAGGGATAGTGTAGATAGTTAGCTTATTTCTTTGTATCCGGTTTAATGCTTGTGAGCAAGACGAGAGGTAAGAACCTGCGCATCACTTTGTGACCGCTCCCTGCATTTAGACCAGCCTGCATTTAGTTAGGCACTTGCATATCATTTCTTTAACTCAAAATACAAAAACTCGGTGGGCCGGGCCGCAACCAGTAACCCCTTTAATTTTGTTTCTTGACCTACGGTAGCCGGACCGCAAACCGGACGGATTCCCTATTCCAAACAGTCAACGGGCTAGTTGGGAACGTTGATTGGGGAGAATCCCTTACCGTTTCCGCCTGCGAATTTCCAGGCCTCAACAGTTTTGGCACTAGAAGGAGGGCCGCCAGTGCATGGCTGGCCGAGGAAACCCGTTTTACAGAGATTATTCCACTGGTTACAGTTCTGAAAGTAGTGGACCACGAAATCCAATTCCAGAAGAAGAAAATAGAGAACATCTATATCCTGTTCGCAACGAAATTGTAAATGATCTAAGAAGACATACCCGTGCTTATGTAAAGAAGATCGAAGGGTTTCCAATTATCCATGAATTTCCTAGAAGAGAATACAAGAAGAAAGACCGTCCTCTCATTGAAGATTCAGTGTTGGTGGGAGACTGGGAAGAACTTGTGGAAACTACCTTACAGGAGGTTGAATTTCCTTTGAACCAAGTAGGCCCAGACACTCCTTACAGCTCTCCTGTTCACACCCCTGTTGGTTCACGTCCTCCCACCCCTGTTGTTTCACCTCCGCATTCTCCACCCCGACTCATGGCCAGTGTTAACGCCAATCAACCCCCACCTAATCCTCCACCACCCGCATGGAAAGCCAGATCACCTCTAAATCTGACCCCACCTTTGCACGACCTACCCCAGGCCTTTGAGAAGCTACTGCCCAAATTTGACCCAAATGATAAAATCCTGGTGGATGATCATCTACAGAGTTTCCACTTGGCGATAGAAGGACTGAGGGCTGGGGAGCACGAAGGTGTGGTATGTAGACTCTTCCCGCATACCCTCAAAGGAGCTGCGACTTCATGGTATTTTGGATTTCCCGCCAATTCGATCCCAGACTGGGATACTTTCGAGAGAATGTTCAGAAGTAAGTATGCTGTCCAAAAAACTCACGCTGCCCTCATGAAAGGACTGTGTGCCTTGAAGAAAGAGAAAAAAGAAAAAGTGCACAGCTTCACACAAAGGTTTGCAGCATATCTAAGAAATTTCTCTGAAACAGATAAGCCTTCAGACAAAGTACTGATCGAATACTATACTTCAGCTTTGGGTCCTGATTTAGCCATTTTTGCAAAAGGCAGAGCCAAGCCTACATTGACGGAGACCTACGAAGAGGCAGAAGTGGTGGAAGCGGAAAGAGAAAGTGTGGAGGATTATCCGGAGCAATCAGGAGAGAAAGGTGCGGGAAGAAAAACCTTACTGGTCACCAAGCCTAAAGAAGAAAAGACGCCAGACTATGATAGCATGGCTAAAATGATGCAAAAGCTGTCCAATAAGGTCATAGACTTGGAGAAGGAAAAAGAAGCACAAAAGTTTTTCAGGCCATATTATAAGAAAAGGGAGGATAGCAATCAGGCTCAACCTCCCTCTCAGAAAACTGCATCCATGAACCTCACAGAGATAGGGATGGAAAATTTCTGTACTTTTCATCAACAGCCTCATTCCGAAAAGAACTGTCCGCAATGGATAAATTCGATGACAATGGTCATGAATCAGATGCTTGATTCAAGATTAACGGAGGAAGATGAAGACGAAAAGAATGAAAATGCGGCCTCCACTTCTACAAAGGGACAGGAGGAGGAGACCATGGCATGATGGAGTTCGGTCTCCTTACTCGATGCAGAGGAAGAAAATACACAGGGACGCAAAGATATCAGGGAGGCTAACGTAACAACTAGGAGCAAAGGGGCGGTTAGTGACGACAGTCTTTTGCTCCCAAAGATTCAAAGGTTGCAAAGAAATATCAAAAAGAAGTTTCAAGACAAAGCATTGGTTGATCAGATTCCTGAGTTTACCATTACTAGCCAGGATCCGAAGCAAAACAGAACGCCGCCTAAGCTAAACGAAGACAATGTGAGCGCTAATAAACCTCAGTCCATTAAACAACTAATCGAATATGACATTGTTGAAGATTTAAAGAAGATAAAGGCGAACGTCCCGCTGTTTGAAATGTGCAAAGTGCCTCAGCAGAAAGAAAAATTGTTGAAAGCGCTGGAAACATCAGAAGAGAAGTTACTCACAGACAATCAGCCTCGGGAGGAAGAAGAAATCGGGGAAGCTAGTACTGGAGGTAAGTCTAAAACCAAACATCCACCTTTACTCTTGACGTTTGAAATTTTTAATCATAACGTGCACAATTGTCTAGCGGATTCAGGGGCGTCAATTAATGTCATGCCCATATCAATATGTAAGAAAATAAATGGGCAGCCCAAGCCAACCACGTGGAAAGTGGTGCAGTTGGATAGGACGGACGTCAAGGTAGTTGGCGAAATGGAGGACGTGCTAATCCGCCTGGCATCCGATGATAGAGTGTGCCAAGTCATCAACATTGTAGTGGCTGACATACCAGATGCTTACGGATTGGTCTTGAGCAGAGATTGGTCGGCCAAATTAAATGGGTATTTCGCCACAGATTGGTCACATCTTTGGTTGCCGTACAAAGGGAGTCCTAATCAGATCAAGGTTTTGAGAGAACCTCATATGAAGTACAATGTCACTCAATTGGATGGGAAGAATGTACCAGTTGAATCTGTATTGGGAAACTACTTTCTTGAACTAGAACCAGGGAATTATCAAGCGGAAGATGCTAGCAGCACACCCAACACCCAGCCTGATCTCCTTCGTTTTTCTCAGGCTGATGAGCTTGACTGTAAAATAGTAGATTTAGCTGTAGGAGTAGATTCATTTTCAGTAGACAATGTTTGTTGGACTTTATATTTTGACGGCTCAAAAACATTAGAAGGATCAGGGGCCGGCTGCGTCCTTATTGATCCACAAAAAAATAAATACTTCTTGTCCTGTAGGTTAGAGTTTGAGTGTACTAACAATACAGCTGAGTATGAAGCACTGCTGCAGGGACTCAAGAAGGCCATTGAGCTACAGGTTTGTAATTTAAAAGTTTTTGGGGACTCAGAAATAGTTGTAAAGCAAATAAAAAATCAAATACACTGTATCTCCCCTCATTTGAAAGCTTACCAAAACGAGGTATGGGAATTGCTTAAATGTTTTCATGCATTTAACATTATTTCAGTTCCAAGGATAAAAAATGCAGCCGCTGATCTTTTAGCTACGTCAACCGC
>LPNX010089599.1:1043-12680 GCA_001517045.1 Pseudotsuga menziesii | reverse complement strand
ATATACAGTCCATTTTGACCTTGAACAAAAAGACAAATTTCTATTAACCTAGCAACTTAGGAAAATTTTGAATTGACAAAAGTATTAAAGCAATTACAATCAAAGTAAAAAGAATTAAAGCTTTCTCAGTCTCCTGGCTTTTCTATCCCAACATATTTTTGTTTGGAGTTTTCTATGTGATCAGTTTTCTACCTCGTCATGTTTTTGTGATTAGTATTCGTTGTTTTTTTTAAATGAGTAGTGAGCTGCTTTATTTATACAAACTATCATTCACTATTTTAGCTTAAAGCTGGGAATTCTTAGCCCTACTATACATTTTCCTACATTAAAATCTACTGAACTATTCACAAATTTTTTTCCATAGATCTGAAGGAACACTGAACTTCCATTTTTCTCCAAAGCATTTTAGGATTTTTCTCAATCTACTTACATTGGGAATAGTTAGCCCTACTATACATTTTCCTACATTATAATCTACCGAGCTATTCACAACTTCTTTCTACAAATCTAAAAGAAACCCAAACATCATGTTCCTCTTTGACAGAAGGTCATTTTTCCTCTTCTGTCACAAATACAGTCATGGAGACACTCACTCCATGCTCAACGCCCTCGTCTTCCTCGTCCTCGACCGTCCCATCCTCTTTCAATGGTGTTTTCATAGCTACTAACAACACACACCCAAACACATTCAGTGGTTGTTCTCAAATTGAGGTTGGAGTAGTTGCTGCGAGACAACTTGACAAGGAATACACATCACAAGAGAAGGATAAACCTTAATCCTATAACTCCAAGATGTTCCAAGAAGACCAAGATTGACAACTTAAGGGAGAGATAATACAAGTATATGTGAATATCTAAAGGAGAGATAAGCAGCTCTATATGCACGAGAACTGCACGAACGAATAGTGTTTTCCATTTCATATATTTTCATTGCTTTGCTTCGTTAAATGGTCCCATAAATAGCAAAAGGAATGTTATCCAGATATAACAAATATATTATGCTATTTTACTTTATGCTGCTTTACTTGAATAATATTAGTTTTAGGGAATTTTTATACCTGTCGCCACAGGTATATAGTAATCGGTTGCTAGTCAACCGAACCTTTGACCTTCTATTAGTTGTCGCCACCAAAAAATTAAAATCTGTTTTTTCAAGTTAAACTTTAGAGTTTGCAAAAAAAACTTTTAAATTTTAATAAAAATATTTGTATTTGCTATTTTGTAAACTTCTAATCGGCCAATCAGAAATGATGTCATTCTTGGAGTTTGGTATCTGGTTTTCACTTGACACATGGCAATGATGGCATCAGCATTTAGTATGGGTCAATTAATTCACCTTCTTATTAATTAGGCAAGTGTTTTTGTTTTTATTTTTATTTTTAATGGAGATGTATCGTACAGTGCAAGCTCTCATAGTATGTCACGATGGTAATGCTTCAACATTGCACAATACACTGTGCATAATGCTGAATACCATCCCATGACTGTGCAAAACATTATTGTTGGAGATTGGAGGAGAGCAGAGCTGTTGCCAATGAAGTTGAGATTGGGCTTGTTGACAAAACATCAGACTTTGCAACGCCCGCTTCATCTGTAGACACCTTGCCATTGTTGAACGTATTGCCAGAGTCTCTGCAATATGAATCAGGGTACCTTGGGGCTATTTTAGACAAGACCAGTGACCCACACAATGATACCAATGCAAATGGAGGACCAACCAATGTGTCTTATCTAACTAGTATTTTGTCCTCCAAAGTTTATCAGGTGGCCTTTGAATCCCCACTACAATATGCACCCAAGATAGGTCAAAGGTTCGGGGTGAGGATTTTACTGAAGCGCGAGGATCTGCAGCTTGCAAGTATATTCATTACGATCGAACTTATCATCTTGGTTTGTTTTTCCTACTCGTCGAATGTGGATTTGTGGGTCAGTTTACTTCTCAATTTTTATAAAAAAAATCTCAACATACGAGTCAGTTTGCAAGCACATGTGTACCAGCTTTGCAAAATGGTGACTCTGTGTACCAGCTATGCCAAATGGTGAAAGATGGAGAGCATACAGTTCTACACTGCTCTGTCCACAATAACACTCAAGTGCCTGCACGAAGCTCTGTGCTTGGTACTTAATCTTTAGTGCATTTATCTTTCTCTTATGTTAAGAGCTACTCCTATCACAAATGTGGAACTTTTACTATTGATTATGATGAAAAAGAATTAAAAAATATCCTAGAACTAAAGCAGTGAATGAAATATGAAATATTAATATACAATATTAAATAGCTATTAAAAACATATAACGAACACAACAGGATGTTAAATATGTATCGATGGTGCATAAAAAGTACAAGTTTCAACAGTTAACTAAACCACAAGGATATAGTTCCAACATTGTCCAGTTAAACAACTCCACAAAACATTCATATGGAAAAGGTATCTGAAATGAATCATGTGACAAATTAGATGAACAACCATTGCCCATAAAAAAAGTATGTAACATCAAACATTCAGTCAGGTAAATAAAATTTTCTAAGCATGATGCTTCTTCTATAATGTTAAAAATTTTCTACTCAACAATAAATTCACATTCGTTAGCTAAATATGAGGAATTTTCTAATATATTACATTGATGAGTTCACTTACTGATATACTGATCCAAATGATTTTTTTCAAGGATCAAAGAGATCTTGTACTTCCATGCTTGAAAGTTTTCATATCCCCCAATCTTGTACTCAAGTTGAGTATGATGAGTCATTTTTAAATGAGAACCTTAAATGGAAATAACAGACATATATATCTTACCTATTTGAGGTGTCCAACCTGGTTATGGAGCTAGATGACCTAAGGTTTTGTTAGAGAAACCCTAATTTTCTAGACTTGGAGTTTTGGAGTTCTGTCTTGATAGAAATATGCTCCTCCTTGAGGTGAGTTGCTCAATAAGTTCCTTGTCTTAAAGATAAGGTGGGAATCCTCGAAACTTGATGCCCTGGTTCCTCTCGAAACTAGTGTCTAGGTCAAAAATGAAACTTCTTCAAATATGATTCTTCTTCCACCAAAACACATGCCTTTCTAGGGTGAGTTAGCCTAGACCTATTTAGGATAGATTGCAAGCTGTAAACTAGGTGAACTTACCTGATTTGGTTTTTCTATGATCCCATTTACCCATCTAGATGTTGTCTATTTTGATGGCTAGAAAACTTTTTGTGATGCAATACCTTATTTACAGACCTTTTAAATCCAATATTGGTGTTTGTGAAAAACCCACACTTGTGGTTTTCAAAGAGGATACTGCATTATTGCTGTCAGTCAAATGATTTGAATAAGTGTGAGAGGAAGCCCTTGCTTTGTGTTGAGAAAAATACTGAATAGCATATCCAATTGAGCGCCTGATTGCACCAATCGACAAAGAACCACTTGAACTCCAAAGTCCAGGAAACCACAAAATGCTATCAATTTCAGTTGGCATGACATTATAGAATTCAGAGGCTCTATCCAAGTAACTGGAAGTATTGTTACTTGAAAAAGAAACGCTTTTATTGTTGTCATCCAAATCATAGCCTAAAAATGTGGAATTAGGAATATCGTATGCATAATGTCTAGGACATGCTTCATCCAAAGTAGATAAGTTACTAGGATCGTTATTGATAAAAGTACTAGATTTGGATGTGTCCTTCTCATAGATTTTTTTTCTTGCATTTAGAGGATTCTTGCTTGCAGCCTTAAGGATTTGAAGATCAATAATAGGATTCCTAGAGCTTGAATTATTGTCTGTAATACTCATAGAATTATGCAAGTCATTTTCATAACTTCTAGAATTCCAGAAATAATCTAAACAACTATTGGCATCCATATAACTGGAAAAATCCATTTGACAGATTTTGGAGCCAAGGTTATCCAGAACAGAACTTACAAAATCCAAGGTACCAGTTATAGGATCCATTTCACTAGTAAAACTGGAGCAAGCATTTCATGAAGAGACTCTGTAGTTAGTTGGGGCTTCACATCTAGATATCTCGTAGACAGCAGTGTCATGCATTGGAGCATCCTTCTTAGTACATGATGCTAATCTACAAACAGGTGAATGGGCATTGGAGACAAAAACTTGGGAGCTAATTCTACTTGTACGAATAGCATTGAAAACATAATCAGTTCCATTAATACAAGCCAACCTTGAAATTTCACATGTAGCTTCATAAAACCTAACTAATGTAGAAAATTGATGCAATTTCATGTAAAAAATTCATGTATTTCAGAAATATAATGATGCATTTTAGAAAATGAGCAAAAGAAACATTTTCTCCTTTTAAATTACACTGAGACCTGAGTTCCATGGGCTCCAGCAAAGAACTAGTTGAATCATATTCAATTTTTAGAATGGAAACAAATGAATAAAAACTACGTACATCCTGTGGCTGGCATTCTTCTTTGTGGCCTTGCCTCCAGTGAATTATCTAATATTTTCCTAAACTGTGAAAACGATGATTGTGATAACTTATCAAAGTAATTTAGCGATCTTTCAAGTTGGATCTTACTTCAACATCAGAATATGTGTGTCTTGTTTTCTTCTTTGTCATCTTGTGAGAGATTTTTGCTAAATTAACACATATACATATACAAGTTGTATACGTTCTATTTATTGACTTTCCATCCAAGATCTATAAATATCTTTTATTGGAATTCAAAGTTAACCTTGAAATATATTTTTATCAATTAAACGTGGTAAATAGAAAAAAATAATCATAATATGATCAACATAAACCTTAATAATTCTTATAAGTGATTCTTGTCAATCAAAATAGGAATCATGCATTAGCCACTAAGTGGCTACCTTTTTTATATATTTATTTATTTATATATACTTGAGCTATTATCTTTTCAATCATTGTTTGACATTAAATAGAACAATATTTTTTCATCATCTCTCCTCATTATTTGCTTGCATTTATCCTATTATCCTAATTGTAAATGTCTTTTTCATATTATCGTAGTTGTAAATGGAAGAATCAAAGTTATTTGAATCTATATTCATCAAAGGCTATATCAAATTATTATCCTTTATTGAATTCAATGTATTAGAGAAATAATTACCTTGTGCAAATTCCATCATACTAATGAATTATAAGTATTTAAAATAATTATCTTGGAACATTAGAAAAAATTAGCCATGTTAGTAATATGGCATAAGGTCGAGCAAAATACATTTAGGTTGGTTTTGTTGACCTATTAACAAAATCCACACCTATTGTTGACAAGGATAAGGTAGAGTTGACAAGGATCAAGTCAACTAAGAAATCTAGATCCTATAATTGCTACTAAAATCCTCAACAAACCCTATTTGCTATTTACATAGTTAGCATTCGAGATCCTTTGACAACTTTTATTCAACCTTAACTAAATGCAATAATAAAAGAAACGAATTAAGAGAAGCAACTTTCTTTAATAAATATTTTGAGTTTCTAGATGTAAATAATAGGTCTAGAATCTTAGGTTTATGCTCCTGTATCATATTCAAAGGGATGTTTTATTGGAGAAGGAAAGGAACCACAAGATATAGTAAAATTTTGGTTAGAGAATAAAATTTCTATTACATGATAGAAAAGAATAAAATTAGTTATTCCAATAGTAAGGTCTACAACTAGACACTTGGAATTCTAGAACAAAAAAGCCAAGCTAGCTACAAAGTGACGATGATTAGTAAACACAGAACATTGTTAAGTCTTTTTTCTTAACACTTGAAGACACAGCACTTGATCTAATAAAAGCAGTCAAATTATCTTCCCAATAGCGCCATTGTCATTCTTTATTCTTTCTTCACTCACTCCTTCACCAAGGCCATAAAAATATGAAATAGAAACCTCAATTTATTCAAAAGATGTTTCAGAACTTCAAGCTAGAATTAATTCCAATATCTGCCCAATGTGACCCATCTGCTTAATACATTTTATATGCATTAATCCATAAAATACCACAAAATACATATCATATGCATTGTGGTTCATTATTTTTGTTTTCTTGTGTCTTTAATGATTTAATGATGACTATACTATGTTTTATTGATGACAATTGAAAAAATCAACTCAATTCAAATCTCTGCATACCCAATTTCTTAAATGCATTGCAATTTTGTGGAAATAAAGCACAGTGCCTCTGGATCTATTACTTACATAAATCGTAGCAGTGCATATACCTAAATGACATCCTATTTTTCTTGTTTCAACTGTTTTCAAACACGTCTTTTTAAGTTTTACATTAGCGAAAACATGAGTGTGCTTCTATAAATGCTATAAAACCACAGAGAACACTAAATATATTCAATGTAAATAAGTATTTCTTTTCTAAATTTTATTAATGAATTATGAATCTTTGTAAATTATAATAACCTATTATGAATTATTGAACTATTATGATTTATGAACCATTTAAAATGGTATAGTAACTTAGACATGCTTAATATGTTTTTAAAGTAAACCAAATAATTTATTCACTTTCTCTTAACAATTGATTATTATTATCCATAAAACAAATATTATCATATTTGATTAATTGTCCACTAGTATCTAGCTATTATGTATTATGTATTATTATTATTATTATTGTAATTTCTTAATGACAGGTGCTTTTGGAGGCGGTAGCTGTTAGAAACATACATGAAATACTCTATTTATCAGACATTACAAGAATAATTGTCCTGGAATGGATGCTTTGCTTCTATGGTCTTCGAATTTCTGATCTCATGTATTTTTTTTATAAATATATGATAAGATTCTTAAGCTATCAATGATAGATAAGAACATAGTTACTGTGAATTTTGTGAATAGCCATACCAACTACTTTGTAATACAATGGAAATGCTGATAAAATCAACGTGAATTAAAACTATCTGATTTGTGAAAAAATAAAAGAAAAATATTGTTTTAAATCATTTGATCAACGCACTTTTATTTCATTATTTTAAGCATTAATTCATTATTATTTATAATAAATCATTTTCAAAAATCATCATTTTTGTTAATCCTAGCCCTATTTTATTATCCTTTTCTAGCCCTATTTGTTGTTTTCAATTTTTATTTTATTGTTAACCATTAGTTTCTCTTATGAATTTGTTCCACGTAAATTGTAATGACTAATCTTCTAGTTCCTTATATTTTTATCCTAATCCTTTTCTATCGTAAAGTATATTCATTTTGATTCCATGAAAATGGGTAGAATGTAGTTGTAAGAGCTTTGCCAATAAGTGTTGCAAAATATAACTTTTTCTATAGAAATAAGAATACATACCACAAAGAAGGTTTCAATTCCATATGAAAGTTGGAAGTGCTCATTTGGAGTTCATAGTGCGAAATGAGATGATCCATTACACAAGAAAGAGGATTACATATGCTTCATTTTAGCAATCATGGGTCGACATTACTTATTTTATTTAAAAATAACTAACCTATTAACAACGGTATATCTTGTTGTTCATTTATCACTTCAAGATTTGGTTTGGAATTTGTTGGAGATTGTTGAGATATTCTCTCAATCTCTCTCCCTAATTTTAGAATAAGTTGGATGTCAAATCACCATGAATGATGTCCAATGCTAATTTACTTTACATTGTTTATTACATAAGTGGTAGGTACTAAGCAACTATGTTGCTTATTCCACTTGTTTATAGTAAAGTAACCCTTTAACATTACTTTTTAATGAGGTAAATATATGGCCAAAAAAAACCACAAGCTACATTTTGCGAATGATTAATCATCTAAATTTCTTAAATAGTTTGATTAGACATTAAAAAAACTAATTATTTAAAGTTTTATTTCATATATATTTTTAAGAGTCTATATTAAGAGCTCATACATGCTACTTGAGGGTATTATCAATCATCTGGAGTTTTTAAACTTACCTATCGTTAATAAAATCAAAAGTCCTTTTTGGAGAGTATTGAAAGGGGATATTTGTTTATGTAAAGAAAAAAAAAGAGGGTTTTATAGGTATTTGGGAAGAATTTCGAAATAGTTATATTTATATTTTAAATGTTTGTAATATCTGAAATTTTGGACCTAACATTTATGGGCATAAGCCCCTTTGATTATGATGTTACTTTGATGTTTTCATATGAATATGATGATTTGTTTGATATACTCAGTGTAAGTCATTTGCATATTATATATATATATATATATATATATATATATATATATTGTGTTGGGCGTGGACCCTGATGCACATGATTGATGAGATATTTTGTGTTGAGTGAGGAGCTCTAGAGCACATGGGTAAATTCATGTTTTGTGTTGAGCAAGAAGCCCTGGAGCACATGAGTACTTATATTTATGCTGAGCGAGAAGATATGGAGCACATGAGCCTTGAGACATTTGTGTTGAGCATGATGCTCTGGAACACATGAAAACATAATTTGGAAGTGTTGGGAATAAGCCCTAAAGCCTTCCATGTTGATGTTGAGCATAAGCTATGGAACATCAGATATTTGGCCATTATATCCGTAGGTGTATCGTACAAGTACATCCTAGCATTAGTGTTGAGCGAAGAGCTATGGAATTGAACTAAGTTTGTAACTCCCTATTTTTAGCGTTGAGTATGGGCTCTAGTAAGCACTAGGAGTTACTGAAAAGAATTAATGATTCTCGAGTGAAAATGACTTGAGAAAAATATTGATCTCATCTAATTTATTTATAAGTGATTAAATTAAATTTCAATTTTTTGTATTCTTATCAAGTACTGAAGAACTACCATGTTATACAAGGGAATCCAACATGCAAAGATGTTTAGAGTTTCCTAGCCTAGTAGACCTAACCATATACCTAATGACCTTAATGAAGAAAGTTTCGTAAGTCTAGGGATCACAATATGTGATACCCTAAGATGAATGTTAACAAATAATATATTATTATATATTTAATACAGAGTATGTATAAAAAGTATACATAGTAATAATATTAATAATGTAAGAAAGAAGGAAAAGTTCCATCTATTCTTATTATTACTAAGATAAAAGTTAAATATTATAATATGCATAAAAGTCCAATCAGGAACCAGTTGAAAGTTCCTAAGTTAAAATATTAAAAGTACTAAATTAAATAAAAGGGTTAAATCAAGGAATGAAGTAATTATTGATTTAATTGCCCCTTTGACTGAAAAGTCTATCTATAAATTCCCAAGGCAAAGAGAGGCTTGGGGATGTCATCATATATTTTTGGAGTCATTACTCTGCCTGCAATTATCAAGAGTGTTCTTGGGGAACAATTCCCTAAGAGGAAGAAGGCGAGCAGATCCAGACCTTATATACAAACTAGGGAAGCCTCACCTTAAGAGCTCTAAGCTATTTGCATGTTGGAACCGGCTCTGGGGGACCTAGATTTAAACCAGGATTGGTTCTGGGTCATGGTTGGGTGGAACATGGTAGTTCCCAAGTGATTTAGTCATCTATACAGAGGTTAGATCTACATATGAATTGTTAATTCTGGGTAATTGACACTAGTACATTTCGATCCAAAATCCGACGGTTTTTTCCAACGGCGCGTGGATTTTTTCTTTTAACCGTGCCAAAAATCAGGAAGATAATTTTTTTTTTGAAATAATGGTGATAAGCGTCGCTTAAGCGACGGCTAGGCTTGATAAGCGTCACTTAAGCGACGGCTAGGCTTGCAAGCGTCGCTTAAGCGACGGATATCCTCCTAAGCATCGCTTAAGCGACGACACTTAAATTACTCATTCATTTAATAATGTCTTATCAATCATTTAATAATTTGTCGTAATTGGTTAATTATTTAAAATGGAAAGCGACGCTTAAGACATTATCCCACACACATTAAAATGGAAATCCTAAGTTCATTTTTCATATAAATAGATGTACGGCTAGGTTCATTATCTCACACACTGAGTCTCGCACTTATCTCTTGGTTAAGAAGTGCAAAATTCCTAAGGGTTTTTTTTTGGCATTGCTCTTTTGTGGGGATCTTCCCACTTGGTCTTGGATTTTGGTGTTGCTCTTTTGTGGGGATCTTCCCACTTGGTCTTATATTTTGGCGTTGCTCTTTTGTGGGGATATTCCCACTTGGTCTTGGATTTTGGGGTTGCTCTTTTGTGGGGATCTTCCCACTTGGTCTTGGCCGATTTTGGCCTTGCTCTTTTGTGGGGATCTTCCCACTTGGTCTTGGATTTTGGTCTTGCTCTTTGGATTTGGTTCTAATTCCCTTGTGGAAAAGAAGACTCATCATATACTTGGGTTTGCTTGTACTTTGTTCTTAGGGTTTGAGTAATAAAATGTCACATAACAATGATGTTATAGGTCATCAAGATCCGTCAGAACAAAATCGACAATTGCTTGCTAGGTTGTGGGAGGGAGTGGAAAGAAGGGGTGATGGAAAATGTTATTGTCCTTGCAGTCGATGTAGGGGCTTTAATACGAGAAGGTTACTGATCAAAAAAGCTAAAAGACATTGTAGAGAACATGGACATGTTGAGGGGGGGCATGAATATCATCCATTGGTAAGTCAATATAATTCATGATTATATATCATTCGGTCTTTATATTGAGAGTTTTTGTAATTGTATATTGTATCATTTTTATTTTGGTTACGTAATCGACATGACTAACATTTTTATGTTTGATGTTTTAATTGTAATTATAAAGCAAGGGACTCCTAGGGCTGTTCTGAACATGGAGAATGTGGTAATTACGCAGGAACAACTAGTGCAGGAGGAACGTTAATATGCAGGTCCTGCGAATACTGATCATGATCAAGTTAATGATGACATGGAATTAGACTATGATCATGATGATAACATAATTGAGGATGATGGTGCAAATGCATTAATCAATGATGCATTTAATGTTAGAATGGACGATGATCAACCTCATGCGCCGCCAATTGATGACTTTGAAGATCTTCATGATTTACCTACACTTGAGAAGGCAGACGAACCGCTTTTTGAAGGCTCCCGCATAAGTGTTCTCTCTGCTGTGTTGCTGATAATGAACTTGAAGGTTAAGCATGGTTTTTCAAACACAGCCATCACGCTGGTGTTAAGGTACGTATGTGATTATATGTTTCATCGATCGCATATATATTCTTTGATTTATGTTGCTATAATATTTGTATTGTTATACGTACTTCATGATAAAAATAAATAAGGATGTATTTGTTGTCGTTAATATTATGCTCTTCAAATATTTATACTAACCATTTTTTTAAAATTTGTTGTAACAGTTTGATAGGCGAGTATTTGTTACCGCCATCAAATGAATTACCTCACACATACCGAGATTTAAAAAATATCATGAACTATGTTGGAATGGACTATCAAGCAATTGATGCATGTCCTAATGATCATATTTTATATTATAATCAGTATGAGTTTGCAACAGAATGCCCTATATGTCATAGCAGTAGATACCGAACAGATCAAGTAACCAAAAAGGTGTCTCGTAAGGTTCTTTGTTAGATTCCCATTATTCCACTCTTGCAAAGACTGTTTAGGTGCAAAAACATAGCACAATTTATGGATTACCATGCACGGAATAGAAGTGGAGATGATATTCTTCGAATGCCCACAGATGGTTCTGCATTTAGAAACATAGAGGAAAAATGGCCACAGTTTAAAGAAGAACCTCGTAATGCTAGACTTTCTTTCG
>LPNX010089598.1:120843-147747 GCA_001517045.1 Pseudotsuga menziesii | reverse complement strand
GTATGCATTTGTAAATATTCTAATCCGACGGTCACAATATGTTCTAGACATAGAGTGATCCGACGGTTCAACTTCTCTTAGATCATACCTACCATTGATCCGTGCCTTAACACCCGATTGGTCTATGATCTTTATTTAAAGAGCATAGAGGGTCCTTGGCTAGTTGATCGATTATGAGAAGCTCATGTAACTTTCTTTCTTTTGCATAATAAATTGCTCCAAGTAGCTATTTGGCTGGGACCGTGGACTGTTTCCCTCTCGAGGGTTTTAACCACATGACAAACATCGGTGTGTTGATCTGTGATCTATTTGTGTGAAGCGGTTGCTCAAGGTGTTCGGTCTTTTGGGAGTACCCTGTGTACCCGAACAACCTCCCCTCACTCTCGGCTCTTCATTTTAGGTCTGGGCTCTCAGTTATGTGGACGAGCCGGTCAGGTTATGTGATTTGGTTTTAGGGTTTTAGCTTGATCTCATTGTATAAATAGAGGCTCCTTTAGCTCTATTCGGATGGAGAGTTTGGCATAGAAACTCTGTTGGATCTTGTAAGCTTCTTTTGTTAATAAAATATTCAGACTTTGAAGGTCATTTGATGGGCTTTTGGCATTGTGTCTTCATCCTATGTGAAGTAATATCTCTTTCACCCTACCCTTGTATTGCAATTTGATTATTATGTTTATTGAAGACTAACAATCTAGTACTTAGGCTTCTAATCAAATCTGCATTGAGTGTTCGTGTCTTCAAGGATTGCATCTAGTAGGAGCTTTCGGCATCTAATACCTTCACCATACAAGTGTTCCATTATTAACATATTTTGTTTGCAGGGTTGCAAGCGGTTCCGGATCTTTCTTCCCTTCTCCAACAAACTTCAAAAAATTCTCTTGGTTACACTAGTTACTACAAGTGGATCTCTATTTTCAAGGTTCTATCCTACCTCTTTTCCACTTTTGTAGAAGTTATCAAGTCATTTAAATCTTTATTTCAAGCTTGCTTGGCTTCTACTAAAAGTTAGATCTAGGCTTTCTAGCCTTAGATCTACTTTTTCAAAGCTAGATCCATCTTTCTAAACACCCACTTTTAAAGATCTAGTTTCATTTCCATTTTTGTAAATCCATCTTTTTTTTTGCCTTGGAAAACGTGCACGAGTTTTCTCGAAAAACGTGCAAATTTTCCACTTTTAGGCTTGCTGGTTTTTTTTTGTGTTTTTTTCATTTTTCTTTTTTTTGTTTTAATTCTGGACATTCATAAAATCAAAAAAAAAATCAAAAATTTGATTTTTCAAGCTTTTTGTACTTTTTCTCGAAAAACGCGTCATTTCAAGCTTGCTGCTTTTTTCGCTGATTTTTGATATTTTTCTGTTATTTTTCAATTCTGGAAATTAGCCTAAAAATCAGAAAAAATTTCGAAATTTTTTCAAAAAATTTATTTTATAACTTTTTGACTTTTTTCTCGAAAAACGTGAAATTTTGTACTTGCTATTTTTTTTACTGATTTTCTGCAATTTTCTGCTATTTTCCAGATTCTGGAAATTAGCCTAAAATATTAAAAAATCTTTAAATTTAAATTCGCAAAAAGTATCAAGTCGTTTCGTCAAAAGTCGTGCATTTTACATAAAAATCGGTGAACTTGCTTGGTCCTTTCCA
Source organism: Pseudotsuga menziesii (assembly GCA_001517045.1). Taxonomy (NCBI): domain Eukaryota; kingdom Viridiplantae; phylum Streptophyta; class Pinopsida; order Pinales; family Pinaceae; genus Pseudotsuga; species Pseudotsuga menziesii. The sequence continues at coordinate 146,107 of LPNX010089598.1, read as the reverse complement.
AGTTTTGATTTTGGGTCTCATTCCATTGTTTTGGTCTTTTGTTTCATCTCATAAGGCACTTGTCTTCTCATCCACTTAATCTTTTTGAATCACAAGTTAAATTTGGTTTCCTAACACTCTTACTAGTCCCTTGTTTAGAGCTCTTATCCACAGGTGAACTAAAAGCAAAACCAAGTAAGAAAGAGCAAGCAGAACTAGATCCAAAGACAAGGATCCAAAACCAATAAAAAGTCATTCTCCTTTGTACAAACTCATAAGAGTTTTTTTAATTTTTAAGTTAGTTCTCAAAAGTCCTTACAAGGATTAAATTCCCAAGGCATTTGTACTTCATTAATAGAACAAGGCTAAGTGGGATAAGGCCTCCCATACTTGGTTTTTCTTCCCCATTTGGGGAAGAGTGTCTTTGTTCTTAGCTTAGATTTATTTCAAGTACTTAGAGTAGTTTCATTTTTTTGCAAAGTAGATACTAATTGTTAGATTAGCCCATTTTGTTTCATTAACCAGGTTGATTACTTCATCTTTTAAGTTTTTTTTATCTTTCATAAGTAATTCAACTGTTTAAAGTAGAAATCTCTTGAATCTCACTTTGTAGATCAAAAGTTCTCTCTATCGGAGAGTTGTCTTTTCATTGTTTAATAAGTTAATCAATTAATCTCTAAAGTCTCTTGAACTTGTCGTAATCCAAGTCAAGAGCACTCTCTATCGGAGAGCATTCCCACTGCATATCCTTGCATCAAGCATATAGTTTAGCTAAGTCTCTTGAACTTTTGTCATAAGACAAAGTCAAGAGCACTCTCTGTCGGAGGGTTTTAATCAATTTACTTAATAAAATCTTTCAACTCACATTCCCTCTAATTAATTTACTTCGTTGATATCTTTCACCTAGTATGCTCTGCCGACTTTTGAGTTGGGCTCGTACTCAGAACGGTGAACGGACTTGCTAAGACCGCAATAACAACACAAATTAAAACTTTTACCCCATAACCAACGCACCGGCGTTGTCTCGATAAATACTCAGGTAGTGGGCAAATTCCAAGTGTGGGCGCCCCAATCTGGACACTCGCTGGTTAAGTTGTTGAACACCTAGCTTGTGATTCCAGACAGGTCCGTCATGTCTTCGAACGGAGCCACTAAAAGTATTTCCGGTTAGGTTTTCTAGACACCTTAAGCAAGATCATCGTTAAAATCCTTAAAACTTACGAAGAGCACTCGCACAATTTAACATTCACTGGTTTAATTTCTAGACGTGTGTTTAATTCTCTGGCGCATTTGAGCTTCATTGACTCCATAAGGCACTGATCCTTGTTTTGTTTTGCATAATTATATTATTTGATCAATTGTCTATGGCTTAGTATAATTGTTATCGCTGAATGCTTAATTAAAGTCCAGAATTTAAATTTATCTTTTAATCTCTTGTTGCAACGTGGATTGCTCTTTGATTTTGTGTCACATTTATAACAAGTATAACATCTTCAAATCATAATAACTCCTAAACAACACCCATCTGCATCCGCAACCTTTAAAGAACACTTTAACAACTCAAGAGCCATAGAAACTCTTTTGTAAGGACTACCCCACTTGGCTTCGTTAGGAGTTAGCCTAAACGAAGGAGCTAGGAGTAGGTGACAGTACCTAGCTTTGTGCTTGCCCCCAAGGTCACACCTCTCCCACTTTCCTAAGTGAGGAGACAACTTTCAATTGATTTCTGCTGCTGGTGGCAATCGGCGAACAATAGTCTCAAAATCCCATTGACTAAAGGATGATAGATTGACTTTTAACTTCTCCCCCTTTGCCCCCTTCACCATGAATGCCTCCCTGTCTTCCTTGTGTCTTGGTCCTGCTTGTGTTGCAATGAATCCTACCATGGTTTGGGAGGCTCACTTGTAAAACCTTGGGGTTGACTGCTACTAAGGAATAGTCACCATTGAGCAATGCTCTCCCTAGATCTGAAATAAGTCCCCCTATGTTATATGTAACATGACAATGGTTAACGGTTGGAAGGGTATGTACTCCTTGAATTTAGAGGTTAAGCCAATTTGCTCTCACCAAGCACTGTTGTGGCAACTTCGTCAAGCCTATGGACGGTCGCTAGCAGCAAAGCTAAGGCCATGTCATCACTGGTACCCAATAGGTATTCAGGGTCAATACATTTCAATTATTATCCAAAGAAACGAGAAAAAAGAGAAAAGATCAAAAGGAAAAGAAAGAAAAGTGCAAAAGAGAAAAAGTGGAAAAAAAGAATGAAGAGAGGCTTGCTAGGTTCAAAAGGAGAAGTATCTCATTACACAACAACCACATGGACTATCCATCCACTTCATCGAAAGGACAATTAATCTTTAAAAATATTTTGATGTTGATTTGATTTTGATATTCATAAAACAGTAACCTCGCACTCTATATGAAACTTATGTAACATGGTCTATGTTTTGAGCTATGTGATGAGTCGTGTGAACAATCATTATATGTAAATATATATTTCAAATACTTCATCATTCCAAGGTATTTAATGTAACAAATCATCCTTCTAAAGGTTCCTCATGTAGAGGTTCCTCATGATTTGGAGCAGCTTAGGGCTTACACATGATTTATCATTCAAGAAGCCCTTTGGACAAGTATGATGATCTACCTCATCATTCAAATGTGTACATTAGTCCTATCCAGTCTTGGATAGAAGAAGTCTGCAAGAGGACTTGCCAGTTTGGGAAGCAGTTTGATGACAATATTCATGCCTATTATTACCCATCCAACCCTCCCATATTGAATCATCACGCATGTTCGCATTTCCTAATAAAGTTATCATTGTTTTGGTTGGTAACCAAACACAAGGGAAAAAAGTTTTATATTGATACAATGCTTAGGTGGTTACATTGGATTTATGATTACACCTGTTATCACGAATCTTGTAGATGCCACGTGAGATGATCCTATTCAGGATGGCAAAGTAAAGGCAACTAAAGTCATGACCTACGATATCCAGGACTTCCGAAAGAACTCAGATGTCACACCAGTCGAGGATACCAGCACTTTGGACCCAGTGAAACACTAAGCCCAGGGGGCGTCTCTGTGACCAAGAAACCCTAAAATTAAGGATACTGAACAGATGGGCAAAGGAAACTTCGTTGAATCTCTTAGTTAAATGATTAATTAGAGTTTAAAACAAAAACCGATAGATTCGGAGCATCCAGGTGAAAAGCCCCAATTTTTCCCTATGGTTTACGCAGAAAAATCAGGATCTTGGGCAAAATGGTAAAATTAAGTAAAATTGGATGCTCGGATTGGTTGTTGGGTGCAAGATTAGGCGAATGGAAATGAAACCAACAATACCCAGTTTGCGGTTTGTGAAAAAGACCACTTTCCCCAAAGGGGGCATTTTTCCCTAGTAGTCGACCAATGCTTTGAACGGGCAAATGGAGTCCGATTAAGTCTGTTGTCCGCCGATTGCACACCAGTAGCAGAAATCTTTCGACAACTGTCTCCTCACTTGAGAAAGTGAGAAAGGTGTGACCTTGGGGGCAAGCACAGAGCCAAGTACTGTCACCTACTCCTAGCTCCTTCGTTTAGGCCAACTCCAAATGAAGCCAAGGGGGGTAGTCCCTAAAAAAGAGTTTTTATGGCTCAATGTGTTTAAGTTAAGCCTTAATGTTTGAATGATGCGGATGGGTGTTGTTTAGGAGTTATTATGATGAAAGATGATTATAACTATAAGAATTTGGACACAAGACAAAGCAATCCATGTTGCTGTATTGGATTAAAAGATGAACAGTATATCAAGAACTTGTAAATAAAGATGCATTCACAGATAAAGATTTTTTATAAGCCAAGGACAAATGATCCAAATTAATAATCATGCATAAAATAATAGACTAGTGCCTTATGGAGTCAATATAAACCAAACAGGAACTGGAAAGCATGAGTACAACTGAATACAATATGCAATTCCTAGATCATGTATAGCCACACATAAGCAAGCAAGTTGAAACTTCAAATGCCTACTCTATGGATTAGATTATAACCTTATAAGCTAGATAACACAACATGCATGAATAGGAAAATAACTACACAGATATCACCTTAATTATAAGTCAAATATTCACCACGAAAGTTCTTCCACCATCAAATTGTCCTCCAAAGACTCAACTTTATTCATAACACAGATAAAAAATTACAATCATATGGGTAGAGGTTCTCTGCAAATACATCCACCCTGATAGAGCTGAAAGAGCCTCTATTTATACAAAGAGAGAAGGCTAAAACCCTAAAACCAAACCCCCATAATCTAGCTGACTCGGCACATAACTGAGAGCCTAGACCTAAGATATAGTTGGTGTGAGTGAGGGGTGGCCTCCACCTAGGCAAGGTGCCCCCACTCCCAACCCTAAACTCTAAAAACCAACCACTGAAAAGCCCACACGTGTGAAGGCGCAACCATCAAGGAGAGAGGGGCGTGAGCACTGCATGGAGGCGTGAGGGTTCAAGGATGAGTTAACTAGTAATGATAGGTGCCAAAACCCTTAGGATTTGCACCAAACACTTATTTCAATTATTGCACTGCTCCGTAGTTATCATCACACCAATCCCAGCCCTCCAAATCACCCAATTAGTGAGCTTAGCTGGAGATGACAAATCTGCTAACTGAATGTATCTTTAATGCTCTCCGATTGTTGATTGAAGAGGATTTGTGACGAGTTGAATCATCATAAATGCCCATTGCCATGTCATTTAGCCTTTTATTTTATTCAATTTGGTTAATTTTGGAGAGTTTTTTATTTTCTCCAAAATATCCATTTTTAATATTTTAATTAATAATTTCTCCGTAAATGGCTTTTTTGAGAAATTATTAATTATGAGGCTGAATGAACTTCTGAAACTTGGAGATAGCTGGCCGGCTGATCATGAATGATTTTTGGCTTAAGGTTAGAGCCTTCAGTCACTGAATTCGGGTTTCAGATGACTGACATATTACAAATTGAAATTTTTCCATTTAAACTATGGAAAATTTTAATTAAAAACTCGGGAAAAATTAAAAAATTAAAAAATTAAAAATCCAAAATTTGACGCATCCGGTAAAAATTTTCGGAATTTTTTCTGAGGGTGCTAGTGACTTAGGACATGACCATAGTCTATTCTAATAATGTCTAGTAGGTTTATACATACCCAGTTGGGCTCTAATAACCCCCCAAGGCCCAGAATTCAAAATCGGGCATTCCAGCTTTGGAGGAAGCGGGAGAAAACCTCATCGATTATACTCAGCTATAGGCAAAGCATAATTGTCAAGGGCAAAAAACTCCCTGGAATACCATAGTTGATATTCTACGTCTTAGGAGACCGAACCACTCAAAACACCCTACTAGCAAATTTTGTTACAAACCCCGCAGGGCCATGGTCATAATTACTTAAAACAAAAACTGACTAGCCAAAACTGGCTAGGCACAAAGGTGGATCATCTGATACACTGGAACACAAACATTTATCATGTTTGTCAAAATGGCGGCTCCTCAGGTAATCCAACTATGGTACAAATAAGTTGGCAACATCTGACTCCAACTGTGGGACGGGTACTCGCTTGATTTATTGATCAAAGAGAGTGCCTGAGAATCCAGGAACTTTGGTACCTGTGTGTAAACAAAAGTGTCTTATTCCCATGTGTATGATATATAAAAATAAACCATGATGAAATACCAGAAAAAATATTTTTTGCATTTTTCAAATCAAAGTGCATAAAACAAAACTTTTTCTTTTTCAGCATATAAGTGAAATATGATACAAATGCTAATATACAAAAGTTAAGATACAACATTCTACATGGATACGATACATAAAATATGGTACAAAAATAAAGTACATAAAAATACAACAAGGATGGGTTTAGAAAAGCCCTAGGATGACCCCTTGGTCATCTTGGAGGTTGTTTCGATAAAAGGGCTTCAAGTGTTGGCCATTCACGGGCAAGTTTAATGTATCTCCATCCATGGTGTTAAGTAATAAGGAATTTGTGCCAGCAGTATCGCGGAAATGGGTCTTTCCAAAGCCTGTCGAACTTTCCATGCTTCCCAGGTTTCTCCCTTCTCTTATCCCATAAGAGAACAGTATCTCCTATTTGGAAAGATCTTGGCCTAGCTGACTTATCAAAAGTACCCTTCATGCTTTCTTGATGCCTGAGTGACTGATCAAGGGTAGCTCTTCTAGATTCATCCAATTCTATGATCTGATTGATCCTCTGCTCCATCTCCAATTTTTTCGTGCCATATTCACTTAACATTTTGAAGATCGGAATCTGCATGCTGACCAGAAGGGTGGCTATGAGTCCATACACTAACTCAAAAGGTGACTTTCCAGTTGAGTTCTTCTTGGTAATCCTATCCGCCCACACTGCATATTTAATCTTGCTATCCCATGCTCTTTTATTATCACCCACAGTCTTCTTAAGGATAGTCATCAAATTTTTGTTAGTGGACTCAGCAAGTCCATTACCCTGTGGATAATAATCTGATGAATGGGATAGGATAATGCCATATTTAAAACAGAAGTCATTTACCTCTCCCGAACTGAAAGCTTTGGCATTATCGGTTGTTATTTTAAGGGGAGTCCCGAATCTAGTGATGATTCTTTACTCAATGAAATCTATAACAACCTTCTCAGTGGCATTCTTAGTAGGTATGGCCTCTACCCACTTAGTGAAATAATCAGTTGCCGTAAGGATCCAGCAAAAACCATTGCTAGAGTTATCCTTAAATTTGCCGATAAAATCAAGCCCCCATTGCTGAAAAGGGGCAAGGACCACAACAGGTGTAAGAGGAAGTGCAGCCAATTTCAGCTTCCCTGTGAAAAGTTGACACTCTTGGCAACACTTGACATGTTTGTGAACATCTGCGAAGATAGTGGGCCAATAGTAACCAGCTCTCAAGATTTTGTGGGCAGTTGTATTCGCTGCAAAATGGCCTCCACAAAATCCTGAGTGAAATTCAGTCAAGATTTTCTTGGAATCTTGTTCATTAATACATCTGAGTATAATGCCATCTAGGTTCCTTCAACCCAGAACCTCTTGGGTAAGGCAATATCTAGCAGTCTTGAGTCTCAAAGCCCTTCTTTTGTGACCTTTGAGGTGATCAAGGCAAGTGAGGTGGAGCAGGAAGAAAATGATGTCGGCATACCAATGATTATCAAGCTCTTGAAGCACAGGAGTCATGGCTGGTTGAGGGATATTATTTTCAGCAATCATTTCAATGGCTTCTTCATTTTTCTGAGTAAGCATTTTATCAAGACCTTGTCCCTTGATTAATTTGGTAGGCTTTATTTCAAGGTCATACTCCTGGATTTTGGACAGCCATGTACCCCTTATTCCTAAACAATCCTGTTGAGACAGGATGTCTTTCACTGCAGTATGAGGAACATACCCAATGACTTTATAATATCCAATATACGTTCTGAAATGCTTCAAAGATTTGACCAAGGCATAAGCCTGCTTTTCCATAATGGTATATTTTAACTCAGAAGTTTGTAAGGCTCTACTCATGAAAGCTGTAGGTTGCTCGAACCCTTCGAAATTCTTCTGGAGCAACACACCGGCAATAGTGTCATCGGAAGCAAAAGAAAAGATCATGAAATCTTTCGTGTAATCTGGGCTGACTAAGACTGGAGACCTGGTGATGGCATTCTTAATAGAACCAAAGGCTTCCCTACCTTCATTTGTCTATACAAACTTGGCATTTTTCTTAAGTAAGGCTTGCATAGGTTTCATGAGTTCAACCAAGTTAGGAATAAATCTTCTAATAAAATTTATGTGCCCATTGAAGGATTGGAGGGCTTTCACATTCTTAGGTAGGGGAATCTTCCTTATGGCTTCTATTCTCTCTCGGTCAATCTTGACACCGTCCTTGTTTATGATGTGTCCCAAGAATTTTCCTTCTTCTATGCCCAAAACTGACTTAGCCGAATTCAAAGAAATACCAAATTTCCTACAACGCTCAAATATCTGCCTGAGACGACCAACATGGCTAGATCTTTCTTTCAAAAATACAGTAAGATCATCTTGGTAGATCTCAATGATTTTACCTATCAACTCCTTGAAGGCATAATCCATGGCCCTTTGGAAAGTAGCCCCTGCATTTGTGAGACCAAAAGGCATTCTTAGATACTCAAAAGTGCCCCAAGGAGTTATGAAAGTGGTTTTGTGCCTATCTTCTTCTTGGATGACTACTTGATTATAGCCAGAAAAACCATCCAGCATTGACATCATGCTTGATCCAGTGACCAGTTGGAGGAGGGTCTCGATGTTGGAGAGGGGGGTAATTGTCCTTCTGACATGCTATGTTTAGATTCCTGAAATCTATACACATCCTTAAACTCTCGTTTTTCTTTCTAACTACTACTAAGTTAGAATACCATGTCGAATGTCTCGTAGGAGCTATAATTCCTGCTGCTAACATTTTTTCTAACTCCTTTATAATAGGTGCTAACATAGGATTTATTTGCCTAAGTTTTTGACGGAAAGGCTTGCCTTTCTGACATTCAGGTTTTATGGGAATAGTGTGCTGGAAAACATCTTCCCTATATGCTTTAAGCTTGTCATAAGTGAAGGCAAAAACATCCCTATATTCTTTGACCAAATTTATAAGGTTGTTCCTTTCCTTTTCAGAGGTTCCTTTTCCAATTTTTATAATTCTTGGTTTTGTTTCCGTTCCAATGTTAATCTCAATATACTCGCCAGGTTTCATTTGTTCAACATTACTCTTTTTTCTGTCTTGTCTATCAAAAATGTTCTCTAAAGCAACTAGACCACATGGGATAGGGTTATTAAACTGGTCGCCTTCTCCAGGATCCTCTTTATTTTCCTCCTGCTCATTTACTCTAAAGTTAGAGAACTCATCAACATTATGAATAAATCTCAAGATTTGTTCATCATCTTTGAAAACCTACTAATGTTCTACATTATCAGGAACAAAAGGTCTGAAGTTAATTTATAACAGACAATCCCCCTCTAACATCTCATTTGATGGCTGAAGTGTTGAAGCTGCAAACACTAGTTGGTCGGCGGCACTATTTTGATCTCTAGGGATTGCTTCTATATTAAGGGCATCAAAAAATTCCATTGTATCCTAGACTGCATTTCTATACTTTTTTAATCTTTAACACTTACATGCAAACTGACCCTTAACTTGTTTGACAATTAAGTCAGAATCCCCCTTAATACTAAGCAATTTGATCCCCATGTCCTTGGCAATGTCAATGCCTAGTAGAAGTGCCTCATACTCTGCCACATTGTTAGTTGCCTCAAACTCTAATCTGAAAGCAAAGTTAAAAACTTTACCCTCTGGGGAAATAATGACTATCCCAGCCCCCTTTCCTGCTTTAGAATAAGCTCCGTCAAAGTTCATCCTCCACAATTCATTAAGTTTTTCATTTTTAATTTCTTCTTGGATAGGCTCTAAGAAAGTAGAGTTGATATCGTACATCCCTAGTCCACTTGAGTAGTTGACATATTCATTTGATGGTTTTCCTGGGCTTTCTACATGATCTCTTCGTTCTTTCTCAGTATGCAACTTAACTAATGAATCCTCTGATGCAAGTACAATGGCGTATGTCCAGTCCATTTGGATGGATCCTCCTAAAGTGGCACCAAATTTTCTAGATAATAGCATGCCCCATTTTTCCGGCACATCTATGACAAGGATATCCATGGTAACATGGATGTCCGGATACTTGGATAATCTTACGTGCTACCTTTCAATCATACCTTCAACTTTGACAGGTCTATAGTCCATGGCACATACATTTTGGTAGGGGCGAGTGGTTCTAAGGCCAAGTTGCTGCATGACCTTCTTAGTCATAATATTGCATCCCGACCCTGAATCTAGCATACAGTTGTGTAGGAGAAGATCACCTATCATCAATGACATGTAGAAGGGCGGGTGATCTTTTTTTCTTGGGTCCCTAGTATGCAAGATTACAGGGGGATCTCCACAAACATTTTTCTGACTAGGTGAAAGTTGTTCTACTATATTAGCAAAAGTCACTTTCTTAAGAGTTGTAGGTCTTTCAGGTGCAACTATCTTTGAGGTAGGGAGGGGATCATTATCAACATGAGGCTTTGACATCTTTAACAATTTCTCTTTTTGACCAAGGATTTTACATAACTCAAGTACAGGAACCGGAACTTTGGAGTTTGCCAACCAACTACCTAAATCAAAAGTTAGAGCAATAGAATCTAACTTAGCGTTTATTTCTGGAGGAATGTCAAAAATTGTTACCTTTCAAGCAGTTTGGGTAGATGGTCTTTCTCTTGGTCTTCTTTGATATGTTATGCCTTTAAAGTTCAAAATGTTGTTGCTAGTTGAAGGCATCTCCCCATAATATTCAGTTAAGTAGTCAACCCCTTGATGAAACTGGTTGGCTTGATTCCAACTATCCTTATGGTCAATATAGATGTCTCCTACATTATGAATGAATTCAGGCTCGCTTGCAGATGTACTGGGACCGCAACCCTCGGGATAACCATGTTCTTGAACATAACATGCATAATGGCAGCCAGATTCCTCATGGAAATCTTTACATGCCCTACAAAATGGTTTGTAAGGCTCAACCACATTAGTAGCCTCTAGCTGATGAGGAGGCCTCTACTCATGGTTGGGATTCTTTCTCTACCATGTTTGTCTTGCAAGGAAGGTTCTAGGAGGTGGCGGAGGTTGAGTTCTTTCAATAGTTATGACCCTATGTTATACCAAAATCCTGTCATCTACATGTGATAAGATCCTCAACACTTCTATTTGCCCTCAATCCCAAACTTGGAGTGGAAATAGTGCTCTAGATGTCAATTTTACATAAAAAACCCTAGCACCACTTTTTCCCTTTAGCTTATGAGCGAGACCTTATGCAGCACCGCCTGAGTCTTGTTACAGATAAGCGGTGCCACCGCATATGTGCTTTGTTCTTGAAGTTGTTCTTACCTACACCGCTCTGTCATAAAGGTATATAAGCGGTACCCTTAGTAAAAGGTGAAAAAAAGAAGCTTCACGAAGCTTCTAGATCAAAAGATTCGTGGATAGCCTTATCCCTACTCACCTGGGTCAGTTAAGCTCGAGATCCATGCTTTAGGGATCTCATGGCCACCTCACCCACCAATCTCTCAACCAATTTTATCTTTTTGAGCCCTATAAAACTAAGCTCATACCCCCCATGGTTGGGGGGAGAACTGAATGGTAAAGTTATGCTGTTGAATTGACTGTCTGGCCTAATCCATCAAAGAGCACAAGAGAGCAAGTTGGAGCTATAGGGGATGAGATGTTTGTCTTGTGAAGGAGTTTATCGACACTAAGGCTAAATGGTTGTAAGCTCTTTCTTTTATTCATTAATGCAAAGTTGGTTCCTTTCCCATATATTTGTTGTGTTGTAATCTCACTCATGTATTATCGGATTCCTTAGTCACCGATATAGATCTATGAATGGTTTCTGGTATCTTTGATGTTGTTGTACGTTTGATGTGTTTATGCAGGTTTTTCATCAAAGATCGTATTCCAGACATTCGGAGTCCATCCACGAAAAGCCGCAGCTATCAAAGCTGAAATAGAAAAGCTTCTAAAAGCAGGGTTTATTTATCCCGTATCCCTGACGGAATGGGTATCGAACGTCATCCCTGTCAAAAAAAAACAGGGCACCATTAGAGTCTGTATCGATTTCAGAGATTTGAACAAAGCTTGTCCCAAAGACAACTTTCCCACTCCGCATATCGACCAATTATCGACAACTGTGCCGGAAGTGTCATCTTCTCGTTTATGGATGGCTTTTCAGGCTATAACTAGATCGAGATATTACCCACCGATCAGCACAAGACAACATTTATTTGCCCATGGGGAACTTTTGCATATAGGAAGTTACCATTTGGCCTAAAAAACGTTGGAGCCACTTTCTAGCACGCTATGTCCTATGTGTTTCACGATATCAAACGTATTGTAGAACCATACCTTGACGACCTCCCAGCTCATTCACAGCGACGAGAGGACCATCCTGGTCATCTTAGAGACATTTTTCCTAGATGTCGTCATTATAACATACGGCTCAATCCTCATAAATGTGTTTTTTGCATTGAGACGGGACGTCTATTAGGTTTTGTGGTTTCTAAGGATGGCATCCGGATAGATCCATTGAAAATTGCCGCTATTCTAGCCCTACCAGCCCCAACCAACCTTCTAGAAATCCAAAGTTTACAAGGGAAGGAAAACTTTGTTCGCCATTTCGTTTGCAATTTTGCAAAGAAAACATACAGCTATATGCATCTCCTCAAGAAGGACACTCCGTTCTTTTGGGATGACCAAGCCCAACGAGCCTTTGATAATCTTAAACACGCACTGACTCACTCACCTGTGATACACCACCTAGATTATTCAAAGGATTTTCTCTTATACATTGCTGCCTCCACTACTAAGATCGCTATGGTTTTGGTGCAGGAGAATCCCAACGGTCAAGAGCACGTGATACACTATGCTAGTAAGAATCTCATGGATTCCGAAACTTGATACTCACGCGTGGAGAAATTAGCATTGGCCACGATCATTGCTGTTCATAAATTTCGTCACTACATTTTGCTCCACACAACCACCGTATTGGCAGACCAGAACCCTATGTATTACATCCTGACTCATCAGGTGCTCGGGGGCAAAAATTCCCAATGCATAGTCATCCTACAGGAGTTTGATCTAGAATTTGCCAAAGCTACGTCAAAGAAATCCTTGGTCTTTGCTGAGCTAATGTGTGATCTTCCCTATGCTTCGACGGAATCTGAGCCGAGTGATTCATTCCCGAATGAATTCCTGTTCCTAATAAGCACTACTGACCCATGATATGGAAATTTAATCATTTATCTCCAAACACAGAGATTTCAACCCACTCTATCCCGTGACGATCGTCGCCGTATCCGTCACCACGCAAAATACTACCTCATCTTGAATGACACTTTGTATAGACGCGGTATCGATTCTGTTCTCTGGCGATGCCTTACCCATGAGGAAGCTGAACAAGTTTTGAATGACTGCCACTCTGGAGCATGTGGCGGTCATCTATTTGGGATGGCTACAGCCCAGAAAATCCTTCGCGCTGGCTATTTCTGGCCTTCAATCTTTAAAGATTGTCACAAGGCTGTTAAGAAATGCCCACCCTGCCAACATTTCTATCCGAAAAAGCGCACCCACCCTGCTTCGTTACACCTCGTCATTGTCGTTGGCCCTTTCGCCAAATGGGGGATCGATTACATGCATTGTAAGCCGACCTCAGCCGGGGGCATGGTTACATCATCGTAGCCGTTGATTACTTTACGAAATGGGCTAAGGCTATGCCTACATATGTAGAGGACGGTAAGACTGCCGCTCTCTTCCTGTTCAATCACGTGATAGCAAGATTCGGAGTCCCGCAGTCCATAGTTACAAATCACGGATCACATTTCCACAATCAAATGATTGAAGAATTAAGTGCCAAGCTAGGTTTTCATCATGAAAACTCAACGCCCTATTATCCGCAAGCTAATGGTCAAGTCAAGGCCATTAACAAAGTTTTGAAAACAATGCTGTTTCGGATGGTTGGAGACCATAAATCCAACTGGCACCATATCCTCTTCTCCACTCTTTGGGCTTATAGGACTTCGATAAAAATAGCTACTGCTTTTACACCCTTTCAGCTTGTCTATGGACTAGAAGTTGTCTTGCCTATTCAATGTCAAATTCAATCCTTGAAACTTGTCGTCGAACTTCTCCCAGACACTTCCACAGAGGAAGAAAGATTTCTCTACTTGAACAACCTTGACGAAACTAGAAGAGATGATGCCTTAGCCAATGAGGCACACAAGAAACGCGTCAAGGCGCAATATGACAAGTCTGTTCAACCTCGTGCCTTTAACGAAGGTGACCTAGTTTTAACCTATGATCAGAAATATGACAAACTAGGGAAAGAGAAGTTCGAATCCATGTGGTACGGTCCCTTCATTGTTTCCAAAGTTTTAGAGAAAGGGGCCTATGAGCTCGTAGACTATGATGGAATCCCCTTATGACAACCTCGCAATGGGTTGTACCTGAAGAGGTACTATGCCTAGATCTTTCTTGTATAGTACCTTGTATATATGCATATTGCTTAACTTTTTAGCGTGCTTAAGTATTTTCAATATGGTTTTTAGTTTAGTGTCCAAATCTATTTATACCATGTTTTGGTCATGCAGAGCATATGGCTTTCTACGGCTTCGTTGATGGTGCTTGCCGCCACACCTTGAACCTTGTCTCAGCTGCTTGGGTTCTCTATTCCCCAGCTCATGATTTGGTCAATTCAGGAGCAGTTTGTATTGGTCTAGCTACCAACAATATCGCCGAGTATCAAGCAGTCATAGGTCTTCTGACTGAAGCTGCCTCCCAGGACATTCGTAACTTGGTAGTTTTTATGGACTCACAACTAGTGGCTTGTCATTTAAATCATGTCTACACCATCAGGAATCCCATGCTTCTCCATCTCTTTCGGAGGGTACGTTTATTAGAAAGGTCATTTGAAGCTATTACTTATAGGCATATCTCTAGGGAAGACAATACAGTGGCCGACTCATTGGAAAATTACATCCTAGACTGGCATATTACCCATTCATGACATGAAAATCAAAGATGGTCCGCTGTAAATAAACTGTAAAAAGACACATAAAACTCATGTAAATACATTTGCCATTTGGGACATATAAACACCAAAAGTAAAAGTAAAAGTCTATAAGTCTATATATATATATAAGTGTTTTACAAAAATAGGTCACAAGACCTCATCTGAAGCACTCAGGCTTTCAAGCAAAACGTCATCATACAAAATCCTGAAGCTATATATCAACTTTTAGTAATACATCATGCGGCCTATCATCTAGTGGTGCTCATGGTAACACATGACAGCCCAGGCTACTCTACGTAGCAGTCTACTAAAACGACTTGGTACTCCTGCAGTGGGTCATTGATACCTCAAGGGGAGGTCGTCAATCGACGCATCTGGTATGTCTAGAGTTAACCTCTCTAGGTTCTCCTCTAGTTCCCCCATCATGTCATCACCCTGTGGAACAAAACGAGCTCCTACTCGCCTGTCTAGTGGGGAAGATCCCCCAGGTCGTGCTGCTCCAACATCTGCATGAAAACATTTAAGTCTCGTTACTACACATAAAAAATATAAAACATTAAAACATAAAAACACAATTGCCATTTTATGGTTTTGTTTCTTACCAATGCTGCCCCACTGTGCACCAGGTGGAAGCGGTAAATCAAGGTCACCCCTGAAATCAGTACCTGCGTATGCGTAGTCCTCAACCATGAGGAGCTGGTCGCTTAGCCATCGGAAAAATGGGTCTCCAAACTTCACCTTGCCCCTACCTGCTCCTGTGCGGGCCATGATCTGAACCCACCTTAGCATGTGAGGGTCTTTCGCCCTCAACTCTGTGAATACTACCTGGGGTCTTAGATAGGGGACCCGCTTAAAGAAGAAACATGCTAAAATGGATCTGAAACCAAACTGCTTCAACTCTCCCTGTCAACACTTGGTCAGCTAGTCTTTGAAAACCGGTAGTAGTGCCTCTGCCCAGTTGAAGACTATGGGTGCCATAGCATCTATAGCATAGAGCATGTGTGCTCTAGAAGCCTTATGAGCCCCTTGGCTCCTTGCTAACCTCTGCATGGTAAATAAGATTGTGCGAAGAGAGCCATCCACCACCGCTTTGATGGGAATTTTCTTCCCTGATGTTCTAGTCCCTGGAATGCAGTGGCGATTTATTAATTCCTGGGTGGTGATGTCCCCTCCACGGGAACTAGTCAACGAGATAGGAGCACCCCGTCTTGATAAGCCTGTCAAGAAGTAGATATCTTCTACTTCAATCGTCAACACATGAGCTCCCACTTCGAAGTATTGTTGCTCCGGATTCCACATACGGAGAATATGTTCCAGTAAATGCTCATGAGACACCATGCTAGCTGTGCGGAAGAGTTTCAGAAGGCCACAGTTCCTCAACACGGCTATACATCCCACGTTTCTTTCAGCAAAAGCATCATCATCATCATGTTGCCTTTCTTTCTGGATAACCATTTTTTACAGATAAAAACCTGCCAAAAACAATCATAAGGCTAATTAGAAACATAATCAACCTTTCAAATCATCAAAAATCATCCATTTTGCCTTGCCCACATGTTTCTCTTTACCCACGGCCGGTACCGCCCGAGTCTCGTTGAGGACAGGCGGTGACATTGCTTGAGTGAAGAGTATTTGGCGCGTTTCCTATGGGGTACCGCTTATCCCATAAGGGATAAGAGCGATGCCCATATTTAAGGTTTTAGAGCTCGCTCAAGTTGCCCAAAACTTCCCCAAAAATCAAAATGAAGACATGAAATGGAAAGAGTGAGGTTCAAGCTCTCACCTGGCTCTAACGACGCGTAAATCGGACGGTAGACGCTCCCGGAATCACCAATTGAAAATCTGGCTAGGAAACTTCTCCAAGGGCTCTCCATTGTTGGTAAATGGTAAAATGTTTTGTTTTTTACTATTTGGATGACTTTTATAAACATTTTAGGGTTTGGCATATCATAGTTTTGTTTTGAAACCATTTATTACAAGAAAACTATTAGTCATAATCTTTTAATGTCATTTATTGGAGAGTTTAACGGTTGTTTTTTAAGTCATTGCAGGAACAAGAGCGGTAGCAGTGAAAGTTTTGGGGAGTTTGTTTTTGTCTTTTTCGTACTACCATAAAACGGAAAAAGTCTTTGATCATTTATTGCGGCACTTTGGTCATGCTCTCAAAACTTAGCATTAAAGGTCCGAGTCATTTTATAATTTTTTTTAGACTCGTAAAATCCCTCATCACAAAAAGAGACCTAATGGAGTCCTCTTTAAACTCTTTTCGGGCTCCTTAAATACGAAAAGATTGTCGAGCGATCTTGTCTTCTTCACGCTTGTTAAAGTACTTAGAGAGTCGTTCGTCTATCGGTAGGTTATCATTTTTCGGTTCAGATGAACTATTTACGAAAAAGTACCCTTTGGAGTCTTCTTCCATTGTCGTTCAGACTCTCTAAACATGAACGATACCGAGTTAACTTTCATTGGACTCGTTAAATTAAACATTGAGAGACCCTCTTTTGGGAACGAATCCCTCCTCTCTCAGGTTCGTAAAACATATGAGTTTGCACTTGTCTTCGGACGAGCTACAACGACTGTTTGTTACCCTCTTTGGACTCGTAAAAACGAAAAGAGGCACTCATCAATCATGATGGGGAAATTAAGGGAAGGGAATCAATTCATTTTGCAAATAAATGGCATTTTGTCGTTACCTTTGAACATGGCACTTGTCTACATCTCATTCAGTCAATTGGGTAATCAGCTGGCTTGCAAGTCGATCCACTTTCATGAGTCGTGTCGCTCCTTTGAGTCTTTCAAAAGAATGCATTGTCCACCACTGCACAGTGTGTCTGTCTGGTCTAGTCATGCTGCCAAGTCTTTCGTCGTGCCGCCCGATGTTCAAAGGGAAGTTGAAAAAGTTTACCTCTGCAGTCAAAACAACCTCTGTGTCAGTACTTTTGAGTCAGTCTTATGGTTACCTCATTCACATCATTCCAGAACTTTGTTCCGAGTTTCGTGTTGTCGATGTGGGATTCATCATGGCCCCCCTTCGACGAGACTATTCCTGTCGACATCAGCTCATCATCCGAGAAATAGTCTTAGAAACAAGTTTAGTACCTTGAGATCTGTATGCCTCAATGACAGATTCTCTTGCTCTCGACATAGGTTCACATCATTGACCTTTGATCGATAGAGTCGACTGGGTGTTCGACATCAAGACATCTACTCACACTCAGTAGATTGTACAAGGGTACCTTGGGAATCATTGACATTAATGGTGATCTTCGTCGCACTTGTTAACGGTTCACATCATTGGCCGTAATCAAGTGGTCTCTACCATGTTCGACTTCAAAACATTGTAATCACATGGATAGAATCGTACTTTGTGGAAGACGAGACAAAGACCCTGGGTACTTGTTTAGCACTCATTGCTTTCCCCAGGTTGCGATGGAGTTTTGTATGTCAAGCATGGATCCACATTTGTATGGTTGTGGCTATGCTCAAATTTGCGTCTGTACGACATAGATCTACATTGTATGTCTGGTAGCTATGTCCAAGTTTGAGTCCTCTATCACATGGATCTACGCTGTATTCTAGTAGCCATGGTTGTTTATTCCTCTCATGGATCTGCTTTGTATTGGTCTGCAGCCATGACTTGGTTACGTTTATTTATGAGTCAAAAATATTGATGTATTGCAGATGCCTACTCGATGACACTCTCCGATCAAGCTGACTCTTACCTCAAAGTGATAACTTGCTCTCTCAAAGCTCTCACCTATCGTATCCCTCTAGCCTCATGCTTTGGGGGGCATTCGGTTATACCAAAATCCTGTCATCTACATGTGATAAGATCCTTAACACTTCTATTTGCCCTCAATCCCAAACTTGGAGTGGAAACAGTGCTCTGGATGTCAATTTTAAATAAAAAACCCTAGCACCGCTTTTTCCCTTTAGCTTATGAGCGGTACCTTATGCAGCACCGCCTGAGTCCTGTTACAGATAAGCAGTGCCACCGCATATGTGCTTTGTTCTTGAAGCGGTTCTTACCTACACCGCTCTGTCATAAAGGTATATAAGCGGTACCCTTGGTAAAAGGTGAAAAAAAGAAGCTTCATGAAGCTTCTAGATCAAAAGCTTCGTGGATAACCTTATCCCTACTCACCTGGGTCAATTAAGCTCGAGATCCATGCTTTGGGGATCTCATGGCCACCTCACCCACCAATCTCTCAACCATTTTTATCCTTTTGAGCCCTATAAAACTAAGCTCATACCCCATGGTTGGGGCGAGAACTGAATAGTAAAGTTAGGCTGTTGAATTGACTGTCTGGCCTAATCCATCAGAGAGCACAAGAGAGCAAGTTGGAGCTATCAGGGATGAGATGTTTGTCTTGTAAAGGAGTTTGTCGACACTAAGGCTAAATGGTTGTAAGCTCTTTCTTTTATTCATTAATGCAAAGTTGGTTTCTTTCCCATATATTTGTTGTGTTGTAATCTCACTCATGTATTATCGGATTCCTTAGTCATCGATATAGATCTATGAATGGTTTCTGGTATCTTTGATGTTGTTGTACGTTTGATGTGTTTATGCAGGTTTTTCATCAGAGATCGTATTCCAAACATTCGTAGTCTCTAGGGGAAGTCTTCCAACCGAGTTGTAACGTATTTGTTCTGGATCTGAACCATTCAAACCAGAGGAACAACTTCTGTCCGCAGAAGGTGCAATATTCCTGACAACACCCTATTCTGAACCTCTTTAATCTGTGCCAAGTGCTTCCTTTCCATGTCTTGCATTTTCTCTATCAGGTCCATGAGCTTCTTCTCATAAGCTTCGTTTGATGGCTCTTTCCCTTTAGGTTCAACAATTTTAAGAGGAGTTGATGATCTAGAGTAACCCTAGATGTTTGACTCTCCTAAAAACTGCATATTCTTATCAATTTTAATGGCCAAATTCTGAGCTTGAAGTAAAGTGGTGGGCTCCTTGTCTCTAATCTGGTACTAGATCTTGCCACTTAATGCTTCTATGTAATAATACAAAGTGGAAGTTGCAAGAGGAGCATAAGTGGCAAGGATGGAATTTGACAACTCTGTGAACCTATTATTGAACTCATCCATGGTTTCTGTTTCAGATTTCTTCATACTAGTAAGAGCTACTACTAGATGTCTAGGTTCCTTTTTACTGCCAAACTTTCCGAGGAAAGCAGTCTTGAAATCTGCTATGGTAGTGAAAGAGTTGTTTGGCAAATTATCATACCAATTTCCAGCTTTCCATCCAAAGACAGAGCAAACAGGGTCATGTAAACATCTTCATGTTTGTTAGCACCCCTGACATAAGAACCACAGTGTCTGGAGAAATTTCCGATGTGCTGCTCAGCGGAGATAGAGGCATCAGTGACATTAAAAGTCATAAGCTTATCAATAGCCTTTTCGGGAATGTCATGAGGCTGAGCTGCTATCTGAGTAAAATTGAGTTGAGTAAAAAACTCACCCATTGTGTTAAGGAAAAAGGCTATTGTTTTGAAATTTTTCTAAGTTTTCTTGAAATAAAAGGTGGATGTCTGAAACAGACTCAGATCCAAGTTCTACAAGGATCCTACGAGAAGCTAGTTTGTTCAGTCTCCTCCTAGAGACTTTTTCAGGGTCAAGGATGAAATTGAGAAAACCTTCAGAGTTTCTTCTAGTCGAATACCTTGAGGTGTTAACTGACAGTGGAGTCACCAGGTGGATTCAAGTCTAATTCCTGAGAGATATTGGACTAAAAATCTACCAAAAACGGGGAAAAAAGGGTAAAAAACTAAAAAGAAACAAAGGTCGTCCAAGAACAAAAAGATTTGTCCCCGGCAATGGCGCAAAAAGATGTTGTCCGTCGATTGCACACCAGCAGCAGAAATCTTCCGAAAGTTGTCTCCTCGCTTGAGAAAGTGGGAGAGCTGTGACCTTGGGGACAAGCACAGAGTCGGGTACTGTCACCTACTCCTAGCTCCTTTGTTTAGGCTAACTCCTAACGAAGCTAAGGGGGGTAGTCCCTAACAAAAAGTTTCTGTGGCTCAATGTGTTTAAGTTAAGTTTTAATGTTTGAATGATGCGAATGGGTGATGTTTAGGAGTTATTACGATGAAAGATGATTATAACTATAAGAATTTGAACACAAGACAAAGCAATCCAAGTTGCTGTATTGGATTAAAAGATGAACAGTATATCAAGAACTTGTAAATAAAGATACATTCACAGATAAAAAAAAATTATAAGCCAAGGGCAAATGATCCAAATTAATAATCATGCATAAAATAATAGACCAGTGCCTTATGGAGTCGAAGTTTTGCAACGCTTAAAGAAATAACAAGTATTGAAATAAAGCTAGTGAATGTTATGCGAGTGCTCTTGGTACGTTTTAAATATTTTAGTGGTTTTGTTTATTATGGCTTTGAAACGAAGAAGGTATCAGAGACCAACCGGGAAAGTGTTCAAAGTCATCTCGTTCTAGACATGTTGGCCCGTCCAGTATCTCGGGCTGGTGTCCTGGAGGATTGACCAGCTAGCCATGACTCTGAGACGACGAGGAGTTCTGGCGCCCTTACTGAGAATAGACTTGAAACTTTCTACAACGTTGGTGCGTTGGTTAAGAGGGTAAAATTTTATTTGTGTTGTTATTGCAGTCTTAGCAAGTCCGTTCACTGTTTTGAGTACGAGCCCAACTATGAAGTTGGCAGAGCATACTAGCTGAGGGATATCGACGAAGTAAATTAATTAGAGGGGAATGTGAGTTGAAAATTTTTATTAAATTAATTAATTAAAACCCTCCGACAGAGAGCGCTCTTGACTTTGTCTTATGACAAAAGTTCAAGAGTCTTATCTATCTATATCCCTAAGTGCAAGGATGATGCAAAATTTACTATGCTCTCCGATAGAGAGTGCTCTTGACTTGGATTCTGGCAAGTTCAAAAGACATAGAAATTAATTAATTAACTTGCAAAAAAGTAAAGTGCACGAAAATAAAAGCAAAAATTAAACAAACTCTCCGATAGAGAGCACTCTTGATCCACCTTATGGTGAGATTCAAGAGATTTTGGTTCTTTTTAAGTATTTGCAATAGTATATCAAATGACAGTAAACAAAACTAACTAATTAATGAAACAGGAAATTTTTTCTTTTTTCAATTTTATGAAAGCAAACTTCTAAGAAATGAAACTACTCTTTCCTATTCTAATTTAGCAAATTATTAAGCAAAACATGAAAATACAACAGACGATACAAGCGTCCCCCAAATGGGGGAAGAAGGGTGTGGGAGCCTTTATCCCACTTGCTCTTTATTATTTTTTTTTTACAAAGCTCTTGAAGTTGGGACTCCTTTTGTGATTAAGAAGGTCTTCAATGCAACCTGGAGAAAAGGGGATGAATAAGGGGGAAAGATGAATGTTTTTTGGAGCTTGTGTAACGTCCCCGACCCTCCGACCGGCGAAGAGGACGCTACCATGGCCTTAACCATCTGGGCAACCAGCCCCATGAACATGCGAATTCATAAAATGTTGAAACAAAATGCATTGAAGTCAAACATACACAGATACAATTATTTATCATACACAGCAGAAGCAACATATATTCATACAAACATTCAACATGTTCACCATATTCATTAACAGTAAAATGACTGCAGGAGTAAAATAGACAAGGTTACTTATCTTATGAAGAACTCGTTCCGCAACCAGCTACGTCGCTGCAACGTTCCACCCAACCATAGGCTAGAATGCTCCTAAATCTCTCAGCAATGCTGCCACCCCTGAGCTGGGCATGATTCCCTAAGGAATAAGGAACAAGCAGGCTTACACATAGCCAAGGATACACAAAACACAGCCAAGCCAACACAGTTGGGTTTATCAGGCCATCCAGGAGCTGGGAAAGGCTAAATGCTAAACTGGTGAGCTCATTACAGAGCTAGGAACACCTACACCAGAGCTAGCCTGACTTCTAAGACACCCACACACACCCAGCACATGGAATCAGTCCCTTCCCTGGCACACAGTCCCTCAGGCCCTGACTTCCCTTCCAGTGCTATTCAGGGGTTGTGGAGAAGAAAGCCAGCTCTCTGGCTCTGTCTGTGTGGTTTCCAAACACACCAGGTTTATCAAGCAACCCAAGCCCCCATCCCTGCTCCCAACACAGTTCGAAGACCAACCATTGCACGCATGCAATCAATCAACAGTTACAGCTTAGATAGGGAAAACGATTCGTGAGTCGTTCTTGGCCCTATCGTGGCCAAAACGACTCCTAAACAACTTGCAGCAGTCTCCAAACGTATCAGCAACACAGTTCACAACGTGGGGAAAACAACAGTCCCTCCTGGACAACGAAGCAATCGAAAAAGACTTACACAGACCACACTGGGGAAGAAGATACAGACTCTCAACCTATGCGTGAGGAAATTTTACACCAGACCCCGGAAAATACAGAGGGAAAACACACCAGATTCCATTCTGTGGAAAAACGTGAATGACAACCGAAAAACGGCTCCCCTCCTGGCTGCGTGAGATCAAACAGAAAAGATGCCTGTGCGTGAGAATGAGCAGACTACCATCCCTGCATGAGGATGAATAGACCAGAGAAAGAATGGCGTAGTGGAGAGGGTGGAGAGTCCGCTGGAGTGATGGCAGTGGTCGTTTTTGCTTGCCAACGTGAGGTCAACCTACTGGTGGAATGTGCGTGTGGGCAAGGACTGACAGTCCTGCCACACTCCACTCCCAGCCATAACTGCCCCAACTAGCAGCAGCAGTTTTTAATGGTGGTAGTTGGATAAGACAAAGGAAGATGGGAAAATCAAAACAGGGTGGTGACACATGGATTTTCTCTCATGGCTCAAGGTTTGACATCCCCCCCCTTATCCTTGTGAAAATCATGCCCCTTCTCAATTTAGTTGCCGCGAACGTAGCTAGTTGGGTTATTTATTTAAAGATGCATATTACATGATGACAAAACTCAATATGTATGCCGCATGCCCCGATATACCATCAGTGACAATTTCGATCCGAAACATAGCATAACCAATCGATGGTGGGGCCTTGACCTTTAGCTCCACACCGTGATTATTTACAATATATACATCATATACATCTAATGCAACGGAGTCAAAACCGGGGTGTTACATTCCCCTCCCCCTTCAATAGCACTGTCCTCAATGCTTTACAAAATTTGAACAAAATGCTACACTGGTATCGCCTCAGTGTTCTGCAGAATTGAACAAAAATGGATGTGCCAATCGCATGGCATCCTCCAGCTCCCACGTAGCCTCTTCAGGTCTGTAGTGCTCCCATTGCACCTTTACCTGCCCTATGGCCCGGTTCCGAAGCTTTGTGACCTTCCTGTCGAGGATGCGCATTGACTCGATTCGGAACTCTCCCTCGGGTTCCACCTGAATCACATCCCAATTTATCACATGGTTAGGATCATGTACATATCTCTTAAGCAAAGAAACATGAAAAACATTATGAGCTCTAGTACTAGCAGGCAATGCAAGTCTATATGCAACTGGCCCTATTTTTTCAAGCACTTCAAACGGCCCACAATATCTTGGTGACAGCTTGGCATAGCTTTCAAGCTTCAAGGAACTCTTCTTTGCTCTCACTCTGAGGTAAACATGATCCCCAACACTGAACTCCCTATTCACCCTATGCTTATCTGCATAGCTTTTCTGTCTGTCCTGTGCTGCTTTCAGATTTTGCCTGAACTTTATAACCTCTTGCTCCATCTCCTTGAGCAATTCTGGCCCAAGCACAACCCTGTTCACTGGGTTATCCCAAGTCACAGGTGTCCTACACCTTCTCCCATACAAAGCTTCATACGGACTCATCCCCAAGGATGCCTGTTGTCCATTGTTATAAGCGAACTCTACCAAGTGCAAGTAATCTTCCCACTTGGTTGGTTTGTCCATCACGTACATGCGAAGCATATCTTCAAGCACCTGATTAACTCTCTCTGTCTGCCCATCTGTCTGAGGATGGTATGCAGTGCTGAAGTTTAGCTTTGTACCTAAATTTGCGAACAACCCCTTCCAAAAATTGGAAGTGAACTTGACATCTTTGTCAGAGACTATTGCCTTCGGCAATCCATGCAATTTGAAAATCTCCTTCATGAAGATCTTTGCAATGTCATCCATCTTATGCATAGACTTAACCGATATAAAATGCGCTCCCTTAGTCAACTTGTCTACCACAACCATGATGGAATCATGTTGCCTCCAAGTCATCGGCAATCCTGTAATGAAATCCATGGAAATAACTTCCCATTTCCATTCCGGAACTGGCAAGGGCTGCAACAAACCTGCTGGATGTTGATGATCAACTTTTACCTGTTGACATTTCATACACCTCGAAATGTACGCAGCCATACCCCTTTTCATTCCTGGCCAAAAGTACTGCCTTCTAGCTGTAGAAATTGTCTTTTGGTATCCTGGGTGACCAGAATACGGAGCTTGATGGATTAAATCCATAACAACTCTCCTCAAATCTGCTACATCTGGAATATAAATTCTACCTTTATAAGTGAGAAGTCCATCTTCTTCCAATTTATATCCCTCATACCTCTTCTCAAGACTTTGCTGCTGCAATTTGTCTTTTACCTGCTCATACAATTCATCTCTAGCAGCATGACTAACAATCTGCTGCCTCAAATCCGA
>LPNX010089598.1:65066-118334 GCA_001517045.1 Pseudotsuga menziesii | reverse complement strand
TGGTGTCTCTTTCTTTTCCTTTTATGAGAAGAAGAACTTGAATCCCCGTTGGATTCTTTAGAATCAGATGATCCACTAGAAGTCCTTCTCCTTCTCCTAGTACTGCTCTTACTGCCTTCTGGTCATGCTGTACCTCGTCCAGAGTCTATCTTTCTTTGCAAGTCTGTCAAACTCTGCAACATTGCAGCATTCAACTAATGCTGCTCTTCCTGGGCTTTGATCAAGCTTCTCATAGTGGCTGCAACCTTGGACGGTGTCCCCTGGAATCTCCTTCCATTCGACTCTATGTCATCATTTCCATTACGAACATTTTCTCCCATGGCATCTTCTGCTCGCTCATAAGAATCTCGAGCATCATACCCATCATGGGTTCTCAAGACTGAACCACCTCTGGCTTTACCACACTGTTCTTTCTGGAGTACTGCTTTTGAAAGTTATCTAAAGTTCTGCAAATGTGTTTGTAGCAAACTGTTAGATGCATAATATTAATATAAATCAGAATTACTTAGCTTTTCTTCTGGAAATTCATAAAACAACAATTATGCTAAAACACAGAATTTTCTCTATTTCATATTCAGCTCTATGTCCACGGACAATCTGCTGAAATCTGCTAAAACAGTTAGAATTGCTGAGAAAATTTCCACTTCGAAAAACCCAAAGTTTCTTTCTCTTCATCGGGTCCCTTCCGCACAAATTTTCCGGCGTTTCGGCGGGCAAATCGCCAAACTTCTAATCTGCATTGGCGACGCAGAGAACTGTTCACCTATTTCCTTCCGCGGTATCGGATCCGCCTCCAACTCTCTGAACCTAATCGGCGGTGAAACCAGCCTATGCGCTACATCGGTGGTCGGGTGTCTTGTGCATCAGGTGGTTAGTCATCTCGGCTTCCGCAGTGGCGGCCCATAATCCTTCAGTGTCTTCCGCGGCCACAAGCCTATCTCGAAAGGACTAACCCTCTACACATCGGCAATCCAAGTCACTGTACTTCCTGTCGTTGCGACGATCCAAACGGCAACTTCCCTCCTCTGTGTCGGCGATCGGCTATGTTACTGCGTCGGACGATTAGTCTTCTAGGCAACCGCAACGGCGGAAAGTGTTCTTACTTCAGTTTCCGCGGCAAACATCTAGACTTTCGATCGGCGAGTTACTCGTCTGATTCCTTCCGCTGCATTGGGCCTACAATGGTCTATTATCCCGCGTCTGTTCGGCAATAGTATAACCTGTTAGTCGCACAGCTTTCCGCAACGGCGGCCAACAATCTCCTAAAGTCTTCCGCAGCCGTAAGTCTATCGACAGTCGAAAGCACTAGTTGCTGCGGCGTCGGAGGGCTAGTTGCCTAAGCAGCCGCAACGACGAGTCACCTTTATTGAACTTTTTCTGATCGGGGATCCGATCCACTAACATTTCCCGATGGCTGATGATCTCGTGCCTTAGAGAAAATTTGAATTTTCCCCCCCTTGCCTTGTCTTCCGCGGCATTGGCTCTCCCATCTTCTATTCATCGGCTGTCGAAAGTACTAATCACTGCGGCATAGGCGGTTGAAGCCTCTATCCGTCGGAAGGATAGTTCACTAGCTAGCCGCAACGGCGGACGTTCAATCCACTAGCTTCCGCCGATCCAAACAGCTAACTGCCACCGATCACCGATGACCTCAACACTTAGACAATTTTTGAAAATTTCTTCTTCTTTCGGCGAAAACTTTCTCTATCTTCCGCTGACTCTGTCGGCTCCATAATCCATTAACACCTCGACATCGGCGAGTGGAAGACTAAAGCATCGGCGGGTTAGTTCGTTCAGCAGCTGCAACGGCGGCTCATCATCTTTGATCTTCTTCCGATCGGTGGCCCAATCTACTAATGCTTTCCGATCGATGAACTGATTTTGACCGGCATCGGCAGTCGGAGCTTTTTCCCGTCGGAAAACTAGTGCTCTAGGCTTCCGCAACGGCGGATGCACGAAGCACTATCTTCTTCCGATAGCCGATGATTTCTGGCCTTAGAAAAAATTTTAAACTTTCTTTCTTTACGGCGTCAGCAGTCGGAGGCCTTACCCATCGGACGTGTAGTTGTCTAGCCATCCGCAACGGCGGGCGCTCGATCAACTATTTTCCGTCAACATCCATCGACGGTCTGAACAACAAACTTTCGTTGGTGCCGAAAGTCAATATCGGGCGTTTCTTCCACTGCATCGAGCCGGTGTTTCGGCAATCTTCGACTGATCTTTGTCGAAACTGCGGCTCCCACATCCACTAAGTTCCGCCAATGGCCGACAAAAACTTAGAAAAATTTTCGCAACTTTCTTCCAATTGTCCTCTGTTGGGTGTGCTTCCTCCTAGCTCTCCGCTGCATCAGAAGTCCGTCCCACTAAGTTTTCCGATGAACCGACAGTTCAAACACTTAGACAAATTTGTGAATTTTCCAGTCATTCACTGACTTCTTCTGAGCAGAAGGCAGCATGCCTCTGCTAACTGGACTTTCATGGCCCATAGAGGCCCATGGTGCAACCTGCAAGCTCTGATACCACACTGTAACGTCCCCGACCCCCTGACCGGCGAAGAGGACGCTACCATGGCCTTAACCATCCGGGAAACCAGCCCCATGAACATGCGAATTCATAAAATGTTGAAACAAAATGCATTGAAGTCGAACATACACAGATACAATTATTTATCATACACAGCGGAAGCAACATACATTCATACAAGCATTCAACCTGTTCACCATATTCATTAACAGTAAAATGACTGCAGGAGTAAAATAGACAAAGTTACTTATCTTATGAAGAACTCGTTCCGCAACCAGCTACGCCGCTGCAACGTTCCACCCAACCATAGGCTAGCATGCTCCTAAGTCTCTCAGCAATGCTGTCACCCCCGAGCTGTGCATGATTCCCTAAGGAATAAGGAACAAGCAGGCTTACACATAGCCAAGGATACACAAAACACAGCCAAGCCAACACAGTTGGGTTTATCAGGCCATCCAGGAGCTGGGAAAGGCTAAATGCTAAGATGGTGAGCTCATTACAGAGCTAGGAACACCTACACCAGAGCTAGCCTGACTTCTAAGACACCCACACACACACAGCACAAGGAATCAGTCCCTTCTCTGCTACACAGTCCCTCAGGCCCTGACTTCCCTTCCAGTGCTATTCAGGGGTTGTGGAGAAGAAAGCCAGCCCTCTAGCTCTGTCTCTGTGGTTTCCAAACACACCAGGTTTATCAAGCAACCCAAGCCCCCATCCCTGCTCCCAACACAGTTCGAAGACCAACCATTGCACGCATGCAATCAATCAGCAGTTACAGCTTAGACAGGGAAAACGATTCCTGAGTCGTTCTTGGCCCTATCGTGGCCAAAACGACTCCCAAACAACTTGCAGCAGTCTCCAAACGTATCAGCAACACAGTTCACAACGTGGGGAAAACAACAGTCCGTCCTGGACAACGAAGCAATCGGAAAAGACTTACATAGACCACACTGGGGAAGAAGATACAAACTCTCAACCTGTGCGTGACGAAAATTTACACCAGACCCCGAAAAATACAGAGGGAAAACACACCAGATTCCATTCTGTGGAAAAACGTGAATGACAACCGAAAAACGGCTCCCCTCCTGGCTGTGTGAGATCAAACAGAAAAGATGCATGTGCGTGAGAATGAGCAGACTACCGTCCCTGCATGAGGATGAACAGACCAGGGAAAGAATGGCGTAGTGGAGAGGGTGGAGAGTCCGCTGGAGTGATGGCGGTGGTCTTTTTTGCTTGCCAACGTGAGGTCAACCGGCTGGTGGAGTGTGCGTGTGGGCAAGGACTGACAGTCCTGCAACACTCCACTCCCAGCCATAACTGCCCCAACTAGTAGCAGCAGTTTTTAATGGTGGTAATTGGATAAGACAAGGGAAGATGGGAAAATCAAAACAAGGTGGTGACACATGGATTTTCTCTCATGGCTCAAGGTGTGAAAATCATGCCCCTTCTCAATTTAGTTGCGGCGAACGTAGCTGGTTGGGTTATTTAATTAAAGATGCATATTTACATGATTACAAAACTCAATATGTATGGCACATGCCCCGATATACCATCGATGACAATTTCGATCCGAAACATAGCATAACCAATCAATGGTGGGGCCTTGGCCTTTAGCTCCGCACCATGATTATTTACAATATATACATCATATACATCTAATGCAACGGGGTCAAAACCGGGGTGTTACAACTTGAAACTTCAATTTTTTGCCAGCATTTCCGCTTAAACTGTTATGAAAAGTGAAAAACCAGTGAGCTATTTTCCTGTAAAACCGTGGATTAAACAATAAAATACACTAAAATTTTACAATTAGTACTTGTGCAAAGATAGGACTTTTATGCTACTTCAAGTACTAAAACTAAGCAAAGCTAGATCTAAACCTTCGTGAGATAAAATTTTAGACAAAGAAAGCTCTTAGATCTATATAAAAAGAGATAGAAAAGATGATATTTAACACTTAGATCTACTTGTTATGAAACAAAACCAAAGTGACCGGAAAGTAAAAAATTTCTTTTTAAATTTGAGGATGGATAAGAAAAACCTCAAGCCCAAGCTTGAGTAAATTTGAGCATGGAGGGGACCTGTGGGACAAGAAAATTAGAAAAATATGTTTGAAGAGAGATGAGATGCAACTGAGCTCTGATCTTTACTTCACGCCAAGTGATCTGTAAAACTAAAATACCACTCAAGCAAGTGATTATATCTAGCATATATAAACCAAATAGGAACCGAAAAGCATGAGTACACTGAATACAATATGCAATTCCTAGATCGTGTATAGCCACACATAAGCAAGCAAGTTGAAACTTCAAATGGCTACTCTATGGATTAGATTATAACCTTCTAAGCTAGATAACACAGCGTGCATGAATAGGAAAATAACTACATAGATATCACCTTGATTATAAGCCAAATATTCACCATGAAAGTTCTTGCACCATCAAATTGTCCTCCAAAGACTCAACTTTATTCATAACACAGATAAGAAATTACAATCATACGGGCAGAGGTTCTCTGCAAATATATCCACCCTGATAGAGCTGAAAGAGCCTCTATTTATACAAAGAGAGAAGGCTAAAACCCTAAAACCAAACATCCATAATCTAGCTGACTTGGCACATAACTGAGAGCCCAGACCTAAGATATAGTTGGTGTGAGTGAGGGGTGGCCTCCACCTAGGCAAGGCGCCCCCACTCCCAACCCTAACCTCTGAAAACCAACCACTGAAAAGCCCACACGTGTGAAGGCGCAACCATCACAGAGAGAGGGGCATGAGCACTGCATGAAGGCGTGAGGGTTGAAGAATGAGTTAACTGGTAATGATAGGTGCCAAAACCCTTAGGGTTTGCACCAAACACTCATTTCAATTATTGCACTGCTCCGTAGTTATCATCACACCAATCCCAGCCCTCCAAATCACCCAATTCGTGAGCTTAGTTGGAGATGACAAATCTACTAACTGAATGTATCTTTAATGCTCTCCGATTGTTGACTAAAGAGGATTTGTGCTGAGTTGAATCATCATAAATGCCCATTGCCATGTCATTTAGCCTTTTATTTTATTCAATTTGGTTAATTTTGGAGAGTTTTTTATTTTCTCCAAAATATCCGCTTTTAATATTTTAAATAATAATTTCTCCATAAATGGCTTTTTTGAGAAATTATTAATTATGAGGCTTAATGAACTTCTGAAACTTGGAGATAGTTGGCCGACTGATCATGAATGATTTTTGGCTTAAGGTTAGAGCCTTCAATCACTGAATTTGTGTTCCAGATGACTGACATATTACAAATTGAAATTTTTGCATTTAAACAATGGAAAAAATTAATTAAAAACTTCGAAAAAATTAAAAAAATTAAAATTCCAAAATTTGACGCGTCCGGTAAAATGTTATCAGAATTTTTTTTTAGGGTCCTAGTGACTTAGGGCATGACCATAGTCTATTCTAATAATGTCTAGTAGGTTTATACATACTCGGTTGGGCTCTAAAAACCCCCCAAGGCCCAGAATTCAAAATCAAGCATTCCAGCTTTGGAGGAAGGGGGAGAAAACCTCGTCGATTATACTCGGCTATAGGCAAAGCATAATTGTCAAGGGCAAAAAACTCCCTGAAATACCTTAGTTGAAATTCTACGTCTTAGGGGACCGAACCACGCAAAGCACCTTACTAGCACATTTTATTACAAATCCCGCAGGGCCATGGTCATAATTACTTAAAACAAAAACTGGCTAGGCACAAAGGCAGATCATCTGATACACTGGAACACAAACATTTATCATGTTTGTCAAAATGGCAGGTCCTCAGGTAATCCAACTATGGTACAAATAAATTGGCAACAAAGCCGAAAATTTAAATCTAGGGGTTTTATGTTAAATCGAAAGTGGGTTTTTAATTTTATAGCTCGCTGCAAGCTAGAACCTATGGATCTACGAAACGAGGGTTTTAATGTGATAGAATGATGAGCAATGCATGTACAGAAAATAAAAGAAGAGAAACTTACCTGCGAGACGTACCTGGAACTCGTAGATGGATTGAAAAATGATGAAGAATGTCAATCTCCCGTCAAAATGAACCTCCGCGAGTAAGATCTTGTTGTTATTATGCCACAGTCAGTCACCCTAGCGCCCCCTTCAACCTGCCAGATCAGAGAAAATCAACCAATGAGACAAACAAACGAAATATGCAGAATACGGAAATGAAAAGGGAATAAAAAATCATTAAGAAGAAGATACTCCCTGAACCAAACACCCCAGAGCCGAGACGAAGGTGAGTTGCCCCACAAAAATGCCCTCTCTCCTAGCGCGCATTCCTTTCCTGCAAATGAGATGGGTAAAGAAAAATGCAAGATCTATCCCCAATGAAGCTCAGTATGGAAGAATAGCAATGCCAGTCATCAGATCAGAACATCCACGAGATAAATAGAAAAGTAATCCCAGACAAAAATCTCTTTATTAATATTCCAGTGCCAAAGCTCATGAATTACAATGGGGGGTCACCTCTCTTAAATAGTTTGAGAGAGACATAAACCCCATCTCAGTTTATCATCCAACGGTTGAGATTATAGCATCATCAACGGTGGAGATCAAAATATATCAATCAATACATGGATCAAGTGACTAAGTCAAAGAGGGGGCGCACTTTGCTCAAGGATGCCCCTCTAAAGTGAAATGTCACAACATAAGATAAGATATGACATGATACATCATAGGAGGGGGTCACTAGGGGCTTAATTCACCCTAGGCCCCTTTACAACTTCATAATACAAGATATAACAATGAAATACATCAATAGCCAATTAGAGGGGGCACCCCTTGGGGAACTTTTCTCACTGGCTGAGCCATGATAGATAATCCAGACATCTACTAACTGAAAACTATTAGAGGACTGTCCGAGATGCCGAAAAACACCATCTGTCAATGTTCCAAGCCATTTCCTTGACCTAGGAGACCAAATCGATTTTCTCAGTGATTTTCTAGTTCATTTTTTGCTGGTACAATCTCTTGAAACTGATAAATCCATCATAACTCACTCCAGGATGCAAACTGGGGCAAACTGACTGCTCTGGATAATCTAGAGACAGAAGAATGGTACAAGTGACTACTCATACCCCCTGGAACACTGCTCTGCTCTAGGAAAACCAATCATACTACCATCTGGAATAAATAAAAAAATCATTTGGCCAATAATTAAGTGATAATAATCACTTTTCTGGAGAATCGGAGCCAAACTCTCAAAACTGAAACTGCAGTATTGGTCTTGGGCATGTTTCGAACAAATATGGACCATATTGTATTTTTGAGTCACTGCCTTGGGAAACGTTATTGACATGGTCAACTAGGTTGACCAGGTCAAAGTACCCAAAATCAAAATGAGATACTGTGTTAGTATGATCCTGCCACATTCCAAGGTAAGACATGCTCCAATGGTGTATGTCAAAACCCAACTTGAGTCAATTATTCATAATCATGGTGACTAACAATAATAATAATAAAATATACCTTTGCTTCTAAAAGATCTTAGAGTCTTCTGGAAATCTGCTTGCTCATGCCATACTTACAAAGTGCAATCAATGTGCTATAGATGGGTGGTGATGATGAGGCAAGGGGAAATGACTTTGACTGACTTTGACTCAGTGATCTATCCGACTGATAACCAATATACTCTACCAAGGTGACATGTGCATGACAAATAGCAATAGGGGATGGAGGTGCCTCACAGATGGGTGAAGTACTTGGGTATGCTTCCCTCAGACTCTAGCAAGTTTTCCTTTGCAACTTTATTGCAAATACAGGTCAACCTTCAAATGCAGGTGCCCTGGAAGCCTTCTAGGCTCCAGTTGACAAAGACCCAGTCTTTCTAGACTAGTCTCACCCTGTGGCCCTATGGGGGCCATTGAGTCGAACACTCTACCAAGAGTGAGTGCTCATCCTTTGACCATCAACCTTATCAATATTTTTCACAATTCATAAGATGGTAGCCAGCCTACAAGAGCAAGTGCCCTGGAAAGCTTTTTGGGCTTCCAGTAAATGACTAAGGCCTAGACCTACTGCCAGCGAGCAGTTTATAGCCCCAACGGGTTTGCCTCTCCCCAGAACCCCTGTGGAGGGCAAATTGAGCCTTACACTATACAAGGAATGAGTGCTCAACCTCTTGGCCACTAACTCCCTTTTTCAATATTTTATACTTTCGCATCCTTTAGATATAGCTTTTATGCATTCCGATGCTTTAGTGTTTAGCAACACTGTTATGGTGGAGCACTTGTTTTGAGGACTTAAGGAGAACAACCCTGTGAAACCAGCCAGACTGGCCAAGACACATACTTCATAGCCCGAGACACATAGCAAAATGGAGTATATCATACATAGTGGTCAGAATGGGGAAAGAGTCTTCAATCTCACAAGTCTCTATCAGTCTTAGTCATGGGGTAGAAACAAAAGTGGATGAACTGGATGGACAGGTACAAATGTTATGGAACCAACCTAACACTAGGGGTCACATTTTGTTTGAGCATGGCATGGGCAACAATCTTCACATTGGATTCCTTGATCAATCATAACACAGGTTAGAACAATATAAAACATATAAGCATAGCTCACCATAATCATCCTAACATGACAAGCACAGGTGTCTGAGATACATCACAAAGCAAAACTAAACCAAGGAAATATATCTGATCTTACCATGTATACCTGTCTCCAACTGATAAGCCCCTCTGTGACTGTGTACCAACTCCTGATCTGTTGCTCTACTCTAATGAACTAGATCATCACCAAAATCATCTCAATGGACTCCTGAATCTCAGTCCTAGCAAGGAAAATATCAAGAACAAGGCTTTGACGTGGAATGAAGTTGTAGAGGCCCATGCCGATACCCCATGTAAAAGTAGCCCAGAATAGAAAAAGAGACAAGTCTGCATGCTGCATCATGGAAGCCTAGCTGAAAATGTATATGTGACAACAACACCTAACTTTTTGTTTTATATCCTGCTTAGAGTAGGAAAATAACCTCCTTAAATTGAGCATTTAATAGCTGCATTTCTTTTCTATACTTAGGAATAATAATTTTTGCAATAGTTAGTTTCATTTACTTTCTAATAAAGCAACTTATGGTTCAGTGGTTCTTATCAAACTTGTGCTACTGAGGGTTTGGTCTATCAAGTTGAAATGTTTTTAGAGATTATAGAAACCAAATATTTTGGAGTTCCCGTATCCTCTCTTTGCCCAAAGACCAAATCGAGCACACGTGCTGCAGTTGGAGCCAGATGTTACCACCTAAGTTGTACTTATTTGGAATTCAAGTGAGCCGACAAAGATTTAACAAGTAAACTTGTTCATATTCAATGTCCAGAAGTCCATGCAGGGCCAATTTTGGCTCCTTTTTTAACTTTTTGCATGTTCATACCCCTCGAGGAAATTGTAATAAATGTTGTAGCATGATGAAATAAT
This sequence comes from Pseudotsuga menziesii, assembly GCA_001517045.1. NCBI lineage: Eukaryota > Viridiplantae > Streptophyta > Pinopsida > Pinales > Pinaceae > Pseudotsuga > Pseudotsuga menziesii. Next base: position 108,364 of record LPNX010089598.1, on the reverse strand, counting down.
GTAACAAAATTCAATTTCCTAGGACTTAGACATCAATCCGGCTAGTCCAAAGTGTTTTTCTTTGTTAGTTATAAGTTGTTGGACAAATGACTTATAATTTTTGAATTTTCACTCAACCTCCAATGTTGGGGTGGTCATCTTGATGGTTAGGCCTTAGGAGGTTATTAAAGTCTACATGTCAATGTATATTACAATGCTAGGCATTATTTTAGATTCATATGAACATGTGCTAAGTCCCCCCTAGTTGTATTTTATTTTCCGCTAAAATATAAATTTTCCCACAAAAACAAAGATTTTTTTAATGTTTTAATTAAAAAATTAAAAAATCCCATAAAAGTGTGGTTTGGAGGAAGAATTTGCCATTGGGGTGCTCATTTTCTAACTCAGAGCACCCACTTTACCCCCAAATCCATTTTTGAAAGTATTTGAGTGATTATTTATCACCTAAATAAAATTTCTCTCAAAAAAAGGTAAAAAGTCCAAATAAATGGCCAAAAAAGACAAAAAATCAAATTCCTAAATCAAAGGGAACATGTTTGGGAAATATCCGAAGTGGTAGCATCTTAACTAAGGAACAATTGTAAGTTAATTGGATGTCAAATCAAGTGATTGGCTTTAAAATCGTTGGCAAGGCGAGTTCACTCTCAGTGAGGAATGCACCCTCTCTCATGAGGGGGGTGCATGGGTTGAAGTGGCACATTTTATATCGTTGGATGGGAATCCTAATGTAGAGGGGCCACACCTCTTGTGAGGTGGCGCCTCCCTCTTGATATAAGCTCTCACTCAAACTCCAACAAATCCCACCATTCTCTCTTGGAACTCACCCTCTTCTCCAGTGAAAGATGCGGCCCCCTGGTCCTGCCTTTGGCTATAAAAACAACGCCCCTTCTCTCATTCAAGCTAGTTCGAGTTGGATAGAGATTGGGCTTGCTAGTTGTAATAGTTGTAGTATTGTTATTTTGCTTGGAATAAAAGAAAGCTTTGGAAGCTAAATGGTGTGGTACAATTCTGTATGGATCGTGATTGCCATGGTTTATTGAGGTGACTTGTGTTTATCAGTTTTGCTATTTTGCTTTGTGAATATGGCCTTGGAAGGATTGCTCCCAATCAATAGAAATAGAATTTTGTAAGTAAGTTTACTTGCTTATTCTGTTTTGTATATGAATGCTTAGAGATCTAGATCTAGTACGTTTTATAAAGTTATATTTCGTGTTGTTTTAATCTCAATTCATATATATCACCAGATCTCACAGGTTCTTTGCAAGTTTTTTATTAGCTTTCAGGTTATCTAGCTTGGAGAAGGATTTGATTTAGCTTGTTTCTTTGTAATATCCCGAATACTAATATTTTCTATTTCTATGCAATTTTACTGAAATAGCCAGGCATGCAAACTGCCATGCAAAATTTCCTTATTTTATAACTGAAATTAGGGTTAGGGTTTGCAAGATAGAATGAACACTTACCACTGATAAGTCGGCTGAATGTGCTCCAGAGAGAATACGCATGCAAGATAAGCTAAGCTGGTGAAGAAATAACCTGGTTTCTGCTACAATACCCCCAAATGACTGAATCAAACAAGTGTGACGTTTTTGCTAAAGGGATGGTCAGTTTCAACTGGAAATAAGTCGAAAGGAAGGTATGCCAGTGCCGGAGAGGATGGTCATAGCATGCAAGGATTTTGACCTCCCAGATGCCCTAGCAAATTGATCTCCCAGTCTGCTGCTCACGTCCCCACAACCCTGTAAACTGATGCTAGTTGCCCCGAATGGACAATCTGATAGCTGATAATCACCCAATGCAGTAGAGTGATCCTATTAGTGAGGATGCAGGCCACATGCGGAAGAAATATAGTGATCCAGAGTCCTGGTGAATGACTAGGGTCTTCCCAGCTAAATGCCCCCCAGTTGTACGGATGAATCTGCAATAACCTTCGGACTTATACTGGAATACTAAATAATGATGAATGCAATAGATACGGTGACAAACCTGGATGGTTTATCCTGAAGGAGACTAGAGTAGATGTCTCACTGCCGAAATCCCGTTAGCTGAAGACGTCGTCTCCAACCCCAACTGCTATGGTCGCACACTGTGTTGCTTCTCAAGAGCTCCAAAATAATAATAATCCAAAAGTAAAGTCTCCATTCACTTTATCTTTCTTTTATAACTTTCAACTGCGAATACCCTAACTTTTGACCTAATTAGGTCACTTTAACTTCTAATTTGCAGTTGACTTGCATACATGCGCATGGAGACTAAATTGGGTGCATGCATCATTAAATAATGCTTAGATGTCATGCATGTCACTTTTAGGGTTTGCATGCATGTCACTTTTGGGAACATTACAGTCCTCCCTCGCCAAAGATTGCTTGTCCTCAAGCAATGCCAACGCAAATCAACAATCAATCAACTAAACCAACTGAATCCGAGGATGATCCCAGGGTCCCAAATTATCCTAGGAGATCTGTAGCACCCTCTGCTCAAAACACTGCACTGTACGATACCATCACCAAAGACCTCCTGAAAGCACCCTCTAGCAATCACTAAACTGTCAGTCACTGTAATCTCAAGGTCCCAAATCAATCTGAGAATTGCAGAGGTCAAAATGCATCCACCTACTACCCTGCGTAGTATCGACACAAGGAGCATCATGTAGACTCCCAAGTAATACCATCAGTAAACACTGTATCCATCCCTCATAAGGTGTTCCACCTGGATCCCAATGCAAACTTGTGCATATTTCATCCCAAATATCTTAAGGCTCTTGTGGGACTTTACCCTTGGCTAGGAATGTCTTCCCAAGAATAGCCCACTCAATAGGACTCCAACTCTTAATCTCTCTCCAATCCAACCCCCGAAAAGTACATTGTCCATAAGCACCATCACAAGGAATAATCCTACCAAGCTGACATTCTACCCTTCTAATTTCAACTGGAATGCTCATTTATTGTTGGTTAATTTCTCAATCCTGGCCAACCTGTAAAAACCATCCGCCATTATGCAAATGTGGACTCAAGCTACTACAAGCCCTGTCTATGTACTCCTTAAGAGGACTGCTTTGAAATGCAATAGTATGTTTCTCCTGCTGCCCCATCAAGGAATCTAACTGTTGTTCAATACTAGAAATCTTGACCACTGACTCGGTACATACAACTCGAAGAACTGTAAGCTCAACATCTCGTTGTACTATGGTGTCTCGGAGTATCTTGGTCCTCTCTTTCATCGCTAGAATGCTTTCTTTAACACATTCAATCTTCTTTCAGTGACTATCATCTGGAAGCTCTATCTCATGCATGTATAAACTCTCCCTAACCTCCATGTGTGACTGCTCGCTGTCTCGACTACTGTGCTCATTGCCTTGCACCTCATGTATTGTGCCTGTCGTAACTATCTGGATTCCTGCTATAGGTGATGAAGAGTGTACCAAGTCTAGATCATCACACGACTTGTTCACAATCTGACTAGCTAATGTGCTTGTGTCGCTAGACTCACAGGATGGCTCTAATGCGATCTCCTCATGCACATCCTTATCATGTACTGTTAACTCCAAATGAAGCTCACCAACATCCTGTACTTCCTGCTCATCTTTCTTCCCTCCCCCAACTATGCTTTTAAGGAGATCCTCATCCAAATCCTTGGGCTGGATCTTGAACTTGATGGTGTAATAATCTTGAAAGGATAATGCTGCACATACCTCATCACCCAAGGCTAGATGGTCCTGATATCAAGGCAACCATTGAAGTACTGCTAACCTCTGCATATTTCCAACCAAGATCTTTCTCATTGTCTTCATGTTCTCACAAGCTGGCAAAGAAAAACCTTTGTTCTGACATGCACTTCACCAATATCACTGACATGCATTTGCATGTACACACATCCATCAATATGCACCTTTATTCAATTGTTATGTGCCCATAGCTGGCAAGGATCATGCTCTGATACCACTGTAATATCCCAAATACTGATATTTTCTATTTCTATGCAATTTTACTGAAATAGCCGAGCATCCAAACTGCCATGCAAAATTTCTCTATTTTATAACTGAAATTAGGGTTAGGGTTTGCAAGATAGAATGAACACTTACCACTGATAAGTCGGCTGAATATGCTCCAAAGAGAATACACATGCAAGATGAGCTGAGTTGGTGAAGAAATAACCTTGTTTCTGCTGCAATACCCCCGGATGGCTGAATCAAACAAGTGTGACGTTTTTGTTAAAGGGATGGTCAGTTTCAACTGGGAATAAGTCGAAAGGAAGGTATGCCAATGCCAGAGAGGATGGCTGGAGCATGCAAGGGTTTTGACCTCCCAGATGCCCTAGCGAATTGATCTCCCAGTCTGTTGCTCACGCCCCCACAACCCTATAAACTGCTGCTAGTTGCCTCGAATGGGCAATCTGATAGCTGATAATCACCCAATGCAGTAGAGTGATCCTATCAGTGAGGATGCAGGCCGCATGCGGAAGAAATATAGTGATCCAGAGTCCTGGTGAATGACTAGGGTTTTCCCAGCTAAATGCCCCCAATTGTACGGATGAATCTGCAATAACCTTTGGACTTATACTGGAATACTAAATAATGATGAATGCAATAGATACGGTGACAAACCTGGGTGGTTTATCCTGAAGGAGACTAGGGCAGATGTCTCACTGTCGAAATTCCGTTAGCTGAAGACGCCGTCTCCAACCCCAATTGTTGTGGCCGCATGCTGTGTTGCTTCTCAAGAGCTCCAAAATAATAATAATCCAAAAGTAAAGTCTCCATTCACTTTATCTTTATTTTATAGCTTTCAACTGCGAAAACCCTAACTTTTGACCTAATTAAGTCACTTTAACTTTTAATTTGCAATTGACTTGCATGCATGCGCATGGAGACTTAATTGGGTGCATGCATCATTAAATAATGCTTAGATGTCATGCATGTCACTTTTAGGGTTTGCATGTCACTTTTAGGGTTTGCATGCATATCACTTTTAGGGTTTGCATGCATGTCATTTTTAGGGTTTGCATGCATCTCACTTTTAGGGTTTGCATGCATGTCACTTTTGGGAACATTACATTCTTCTTCATCTTCAACCAGTTTTAAGGCATAGTCCCTCGGCATCCCACTGGGAAGTCTCGGTTTATCAATCCGGAAACAAGCCATTCTCTTCTCCTATTTCTCTTTTCAAACAAAAACTTCTTGGTTACTGGGTTCTTTGGTATAGATTTCAGATCTGCTTTAAAAAGATATATCATTTAGATCTGATTCACATACTAGATTTAGTTCTCAAAACAGCTTTTATTCTTTACTAGATCTAGTGCTAACAATCTATTATTTTTTCAAGTTAATTTTTGGGAAAATTGAAAAGCTTGAGGTTTAGATTTGTTTTGCGAAATTTAAAATCAATATCTAGCAATTTAGTGCTCATCATTGATTGCCCCAAAAGAGCAAGCTAAGATCCCAAGGAAGGCTTTCTTTCCTTGGTTATTTTTGTTGTTTTTAGTTAGCTGAACTTAGTATAATTTTGTAATTTTTTCTAACTATACCCAAAGACATTTCCCAAGTGTAGTTCTAACTGAGTACTTTGTAGTTCACTTTGTAGCTCACTTGGTGGCTTCCTCGGTTTGGTAGACATATTATCACTTTTCTTAGGGACAACTTTAGATTGAGACCGAGTGATCGTGTAACTGCTATTTCCAACTTCTTTTACCCAACGAGGTTTCGATTGTTCATGCTGGAAAGGAGGACCGTCAAATTCTAAATAATCTTCTTTACATTGTTGGGCTAAAAGGGCGAAGGATGAGACCATTTCACTCATTGCAGTTGTAAATTTTTTCAGAAGCACATAGTCAGGATCGAATTCTTCATACAAAATCATGTCTTCTAACAAGGGATTTCAAAGATTATACTCGTGGGTAGGTCCCTTAGGAGAGTCGCGTTATGGAGTCGCCAAGTGAACGAATTGTCGCGTTCATCGAAAATAAATGTTGTAGGAGAGATAAGTAATATAGTGATTGCGCAGAATTTAAAGAATTGAATATGCAATCACTAGAATTAAAACCGGATGTGATATGAATGAATATAACAAATGAAAGCATTCACAGACACCGAAGTGTAATGTCCTCTTCCGATTAGGCCTTGGGGCCCAAAACCGCTAACCTATGTGATTCCTGTGGCTTCGAGCGGTTACTGACAGTTAGGGAATCATCTAAGGACTGATGCCATCCATAGAAAATCTAGGGCATCGTCATTAGGTCAAGAAGGGCCACCGGGGCCAAAGGCCACCTTCGTGCATGCCATCCAAGCATTATTTAATGATGCATGTACTCATTTAAGTCTCTATGTGCATGCATGCAAGTCAACTGCAAATTAGAAGATAAAGTGACCTAATTAGGTCAAAGATTAGGGTTTTTGCAGTTGAAAGTTATAAAAGGAGGATAAAGCGAAATGAGACTTCACTTTTGATGATTATTATTTTGGGAGCTCTTGAATAGCAGCACAGCGTGCAGCACAGCAGTTGGGGTTGGAGACGGCGTCTTCAACTAGCGGGGTTTCGGCAGTGAAATATCTACCCTAGTCTCATTCGGGATAAGCCATACAGGTTCACCATTTGCTCTTACATTCATTCATAGTTATCCAGTATACGGTGTAGATTGTTGCAGGGACACATGTGTAGCAATAAGGGGGGTTTTCAGCCAGAAAGCCCTAATCAGTTGCTGGGTCTTCAGATATCAGTTTTACTTTGAAACTCAGGCACCATTCTCATCATCGACATCTTACTCCGGTACCCGGTGATTATCAGATCCGACCGTGCTCATCCGGAGCAGTTATCAGTTATTTCGGGATCAGGGGGGCGTGAGCAGCTGTCTCTCTGGAACAATTCGCTAGCTTTCCTAGAGACCTCCGAAACTCTGCATGTACCAGGCATTCTCTCCAGCACAGGAAGGCTATCAGTCCTGCAAATCGGCAGCTCCATCGGACACCTCCTTCACTAAAAGCATCACCCTTATTTGATCTAAGGTTCTTGCTGCTGGGGTTTCACCGGAAGCAGAAGATATCAGTCCATCTCCAATTCAGTTCTTGATGCTTGCATACTCTCTCAGGAGCGGTCCAGCCAACTTATCAATGGTAAGTGTTCATTCTATCTCACAAACCCTAACCCTAATTTTTGCTATAAAATAGGGATTTTTGCATGGCAGTTTGCATGCCCGGTTGTATCAGCATAATTGCATAGGAATAGAAAATAACGGGATTTGGGATAGTACAATGGTATCAGAGCTATCTTCTTGGCCACCTGTGGGCTTAAGAAATGAGACATAGATGAATCCAGAGGGAGATGCTTTTGTAACCTCTAGGAGGAGAAATAGTAGATACACAGGGGACTTTGAGGATATCCAACTAGAAGATACCAATTCAGACATGGAACAAACAGGTATACACTCAGATAGGGGAAAAGGAACGGGAGAAGAGGAGGATAGGATGGAGTTTCGCAACTTAGTATCTGCATTGCAAGACTTAGCAAAAGGGCAAAAAGATGTGCTCAATGCAATCAACAGATTATCGGCAAAACCAAAAGTAGGTACCAACAGTACACCTCCCTCACCGGTAGATCGGGGATCTACAAGCAGCAGTGGAAAGGTTGCATACACTAATATGCAGAATACTCCGCACATATATAGCAGACCTTCCAACAGGCCTACCATGCCTCACTTCTTGGCAGATACAGTAGGTGGTCCGGTCATGCAGGTAGAACCTAGCGAGCCTTTTGGGGCTTATTTGCAGGAGTATAGAGACTTGGGGGATGAGTTTCATGCTGTCATGTCTTTTTCAGATTTCTGCAACATGAAGAGTAGAAAAAGGCCCAGGAATTTCAACAAGGGTTTCAATCACAACTATGAGTTGCAAAAGACCTTGGGCAGGTTGACCATTCCGAACTTTGATAGGACTCGCGGAGGATCAGCGAGGATATGGGTTCAAAAGTTGGATACCTATTTCCAACTCAATCCCATGACAGAGACAGACGCCATTAAATTGGCTACACTCCACCTGGACGGAGAAGCTCACGAGTGGTGGTACCACGGACTGGTGACATTGGGTCACAACACCATACACTCCTACGGTTAGTTCACTCAAAGGCTCATAGAGAGGTTTGATAGGAAGGATCCAGAGATACATTTCAGAGAGTTGGCTCAATTCAAATAGACCGGTAGTGCAAAAGCCTTCATCTCATAATTTCAAAGGATAGCAGTCATGGTAACAGATGTGTCAGAGAACAGGTTGACTATGCTATTCATTGAGGCCCTAACAGAGCCACTACGGGGGTGGGTGAAAGCCTACAAACCCCTCACTCTGCAGGATGCCATTAGCAGAGCCAGAGATCTTCAGGATTCGGTCCCCAAAAGCAGGTTCCCGCTGAAAACCAATTTTCCTATTAGAGACAAGGACAACAAACCTTTCCACCAAGATGTCCCCAAGAAAACATAGTTAGACGAAGATACTAGGAAAGACTTGAGAAGGAAGAAACTATGCTTCACTTGTCAGGAACCATGGGTACCAGTACACAGGTGTGCAGGGAAGGCCAAGGCTCACTACATTGAGGTATATTCGGACAATGATGAGGATGACTATGAGCAGGAAGCCACAGAAGAACTACGGGCAGCTGAGGAAGAATCACACCAGGGTGATACACCCAAGGAAGTCATTGCTACATTATCTGGAGTCCCAAGATTCCATACACTCAGGGTCAGGGGAGTAGTACAGGGTCGCAGGGTAGGAGTATTGATTGATGGGGGAGCAACCCACAATTTCATTGACTCCGCTCGGGTAGCCAAGAGAGGTATTCAGACCGAGAAGTTCGAAGGATTCACTGTAGCAGTAGCCGGGAACTCCAGCATGGAGTGCAACTACTAGATTCCAAAATTGAATGTCACCTTAGGTAACTATTAGATGACAGATTCCTTCTATGTAGTGGATGTATCAGATACTCATGTTGTATTGGGTGTTCAGTGGCTTTATTCTATAGGGAAATACACTACGGACTACAGGGCAATGGAAATGGAATTCCAGGGGCAAGACGGCAAATGGGTAGTTTTGAGGGGCATGAACGCTTATCCCCCAAAACCGGTCTCGTCACAGAGAATGGAGGCAGTACTCCGACAGGATGATATAGAATGGGCTGCAGAATGTTTTGTCACCTTTAGGAAACCCCCAGAGACCAGCACACAACACCCAAGTGACATTCAAACCTTGCTACAGAACATGAAAAGGTTTTTCGGGACCTTCCATCAGGTAGACCGCCAGACCGAGGCTTTGAACACATCATCGAGCTAGAGGAGGGGACACAAGCAGTCATCACCACTCCTTACAGGCATCCCAAAAGATACAAGGATGAGATTGAGAAAACAATCAAAGAATTACTGGAGCTTGGATATATTCGGCCCAGTTCTAGCCCCTTTGCATCCTCAGTAGTATTGGTCAAGAAGAAGGATGGTACACTGCGAATGTGCATCGATTATCGAGCACTCAACAAAAAGACCATTAAGAACAGGTATCCCATCCCCAGAATTGACGAACTCATGGATGAGCTTCGGGGAGCTAAATACTTCTCCAAGATTGATCTTCACTCGGGATACCATCAGATCAGGGTAAGGGACCAAGACATCTCCAAAACAGCTTGTCGCTGTCACTATGGTCACCATGAGTTTTTGGTCATGCCCTTTGGACTTACCAATGCTCCAGCCACTTTTCAATCATGCATGAACCACACCTTCAGAGCACAGCTACGTAAGTTTTTGCTAGTATTCTTTGATGACATCCTGATTTACAGCAAAACATGGGGAGAGCATCTGAAACACATGGACAAAGTACTGAGCATTTTAGAAGAACATTCGTTTTACTCGAAAATGTCCAAGTGTAAGTTTGGCATGAAGGAAATGTTGTACTTAAGACACATGAACAATGCAGAAGGAGTAAAGGTTGATATGGAGAAAATCCGAGCTATCAGAGATTGGCCCGCACCAAAAACAGTTACAGAATTGAGAGGTTTCTTGGGTCTATGCACTTATTACCGACGCTACGTTAAGGGATTCTCCCAATTTGCAGCACCCCTCACAAATCTCACAAAGAAGGGAGCGTTCCCTTGGACAGACTTAGCACAGAAAACTTTCGAGGAGATGAAGGTTATTATGAGTTCCTATCCAGTTTTAGCATTACCAGACTTCTCACAACCCTTTGTAGTAGAATGGGGTGCCTCAGGGGAAGGGTTAGGAGCAGTATTGATGCAAAACCATCACCCTATTGCATTTGAGAGCTGTAAACTGAAGAACTACGAGCGCCACTACTCCATATATGACAAAGATATGCTAGCCATCTTACATGCTCTCACAAAATTCAGACAGTACCTAGTGGGCAGTGTTGTCCGCCAATTGCACACCAGTAGCAGAAATCTTCCAAAAGCTGTCTCCTCACTTAGGAAAGTGGAAGAGGTGTGACCTTGGGGGCAAGCACAGAGCTAGGTACTGTCACCTACTCCTAGCTCCTCCATTTAGGCTAACTCCTAACGGAGCCAAGGGGGGTAGTCCCTAACAAAGAGTTTTCTATGGCTCAATGTTTAAGTTAAGTTTTGGATGTTTTGGATGCGGATGGGTGTTGTTTAGGAGTTATTGTGATTTTAAATGATTAATATTAAGGTGATGATGATTAATCAAAGCAATCCACGTTGCTAACAAGAGATCACACAGATAAGCAAAAATTCTAGACTTATAACTTAAGCATTCAAATATAATCAATTGAAATGGACCATAGACAGTTGATCAAGATTAAAAATTAATCAAATATAACAAAGGACCAATGCCTTATGGAGTCAAATAAATGCGTGAAAATAAAATCTAGAAATTAAGCTAGTGAGTATTAGGTTTTGCAAATGCTCTTGGTAGTTTTTAAGAGTTTTTAATAGTGGTCTTGCTTACGATAGCTGGATGTCCTAACCGGAAATACCTTCAGTGGCTCCGTTCGAAGACATGACGGACCTGTCTGGGGTCATAGGTAAGTGTTCAATAACTTAACTACCTGTGCCCAGATTGGGTTGCCCGCTGCCCACACTTGGAATTTGCCCACATGCATCGGTATTTAAACGAAACAATGCCGGTGCGTTGGTTTATGGGGGAGAAGTTTTAATTAAGTTACTCTTGTAAGGTTTAAACATCTAGTGTCGTTTCTGGGTATTCCGATCTAGGATCGATCAGAGCATACTCCGGCAAGGAGGAGAGGAGTTAAATAATTAAAAGGATGTGTGTTGAAAGTTTTATTAAGTTGATTAATTAGACTCTCCGACAGAGAGCGCTCTTGACCCCGTCTTATGACAATGGTTCAAGAGACTTAGCTAATCTAGATGAGACTAATGCAGGGATTATGCAAACCTAGGATGCTCTCCGATAGAGAGTGCTCTTGACTTGTGTTTTTGCAAGCTCAAGAGTTTTACTTAAGAGTTAATTGATTAAACAAATGTGAACAAGAAGCTAAGATGAGTTATTAAACTCTCCGACAGAGAGCACTCTCGATCCACCTTATGGTGTGATTCAAGAGATTTAAGCAGTTGATTTACTTAGAAAGATAAACAATTTAAAATAGAATAATCAACTTAATTAATGAATTATATGTGATGAATTAACATTTAATATTCTAAGAATAAAATGCAAATAATGATGAAGACCAGCAAATTTAACCTAAGCATACACAAATAAACACAACACAAGCCTCCCCAAATGGGGGAGGATGAGAGTGGGGACTTAAAAACCCCACTCAAACACAAGATCTTTATTAAAATTTATACAATGTGCCTTAAGGATTTTAATACTTGAAAGGACTTTTCAGATAAAAGCAAAACAACTCCATTAAGTATTACGATTTGTAAAAAGGAGAATGCTTTTACTTGAAACTTTGAGATCTTTCTGAAACCTGTGAAAAGGGAAAAAATAAGAAGTTTGAAGAGAGCAAAAAGAGCAAAGAAAAGAGGACTGAAACAAAAGAAAATGAGAGAAAGAAGGCAAGAAAACCAAGAGAGGGTCAAAACCAAAGAAAGGGAAGAATAGGGCAGCCAACTAAGAAGCTAAAGGATGGTAAAAATCGAAGAAAACGGGGCAGTGAAAAAGAAAACAAATGGCTGTCATAAAAAATACAAAACAGGACAGCGAACAAAAAGTGGCCAAAAAGGCCAATAACAAGGTTCAAGAAGGCCCAAAAACTAAGGCAAAAAAAAGCAAAAAATGAAGGAAGACTAGGGCACACTAGGGCTGTCCAAAAAGAAGAAATTGAAGGTAAAAGAGAGTAATAACAGGGCAGCGATGAAGAAGAGGTAAAAAAGGGCAACGAAAAGCAACTTGTAGAAAGGGGTTTAAGGAGAGGAACAAAAGAAGGTTTTTTGCAGCTTAATTCTTTAAATTTTTACCAACTTTTCCGCTAAACCTGTCATGAAAAGTGAGAAACCAGCAAGCTTCTTTCCTACAAAATGATGGATTAAACAATACCATACACTAAGAAATTACAATTTAATACTTGTGCAAAAGATGAGACTTTGATGCTACTTCAAGTACCAAACAAAACTAGATCTTAACCTTCGTGAGATAAGCTTTTAACAAATGAAATTCTTAGATCTACACAACAAGAGATATAAAGATGAGATTTAATGCTTAGATCTACTTGTTATAAAACAGAAAATCAAAGTAACCGGAAAGTAGAATTTTGTTTTTTAGGGGTGAATATAAGAGATGGAACCACTTGGATCTTCGAATCTATGAAACCACCTTGGATCTCAATCAGTATGAAGCTACCAGAAACCTGTGCTTGACTCCAAGAAAAGGAGATGCAACTTAGCTCAACCTTTTACTCGATGCAATGGAGTGATCTGCAATCAAAAAACTTGTATGCTTGCCAAAAAAGGGATTAGAACATGTACTATTTACTACTCTGAATCACAAAAAGCATGAGATATAACTGAATAAGACAATGCTCTTTATAAATTTCGGAAAGTAAATAAGTAGATAACTTGAAACTACAAATATCTACTCTTATGTGCTTGTATATGCCCTCTAAAGCATTTATAATTACCCACAAAGTTGGGTCCCATGTGATATCTTTGAAACCCAACTTTTTGAAAAAGACATCTTTTGGCGCCGTTGCCGGGGACAAATCTTTTTGTTCCTGGACAACCTTTGTTTCTTTTTAGTTTTTTACCTTTTTTACCCTTTTTGGTAGATTTTTAGTCCAATCACTCTCCGAAATTAGACTTGAATCCACCTGCGACTCCACTGTTAGTTAACACCTCAAGGTATTTGACTAGAAGAGACTCTGAAGGTTTGCTCAGTTTCATCCCTGACCCTGAAAAAGTCTATAGGAGGAGACTGAACAAACTAGCTTCTCGTAGGATCCTTGTAGAACTTGGATCTGAGTCTGTTTCAGACATCCACCTTTTATTTTAAGAAAACTTAGAAAATTTTCAAAACAATAACTGTTTTCCTAACACAATGGCTGAGTTTTTTACTCAGCTCAATTTTACTCAGATAGCAGGTCAGCCTCATGACATTCCCGAAAAAGCCATTGATAAGCTTGTCACTTTCACAGGCACTGATGCCTCTACCTTTGCTGAGCAACATCTCAGATATTTTTCAAAACACTGTGGTGCCTATGTCAGGGGTACTAACAAACATGAAGATGTATACATGACCCTTTTTGCTCTTTCTTTGGATGGTAAGGCTGGAAACTGGTATGACAACTTGCCGAACAACTCTTTCACTACCATAGCTGATTTCAAGACTGCTTTCCTTGGAAAGTTTGGCAGTAAAAAGGAACCTAGACATTTAGTAGCAGCTTTGACTAGTATGAAGAAGTCTGATGCAGAAACCATAGATGAGTTCAACAATAGGTTCACAGAGTTGTCAAACTCCATCCCTGCCACTCATGCTCCTCCTGCAGCTTCCACTTTAGATTATTACATAGAAGCATTAAGTGGCAAGATCCAGTACCAGATTAGAGACAAGGAGCCAACCACACTGCTTCAAGCTCATAATTTGGCCATTAAAATTGATAAGAATATGCAGTCATCTAGTGAATCTAACCTCCAGGGTTATTCAAGGTCTTCAACTCCTTTGAAAATTAGTGAACCTAAAGACAAGGATCCTTTAGCAGCTATGAAAGATGCCTACGAAAAACAAATGATTGAAATGAAAAGGGAGATGAAGAAAAATATGGAGAAAGCAGAACAAAAACACTTAACACAGATTAAAGAGGTTCAGAATTGGGTCATAACTGTTGAAAGAACTCAACCTCCACCACCTCCTAGAACCTTCCCTGCAAAACCACCATGGCAAAGAAGAAATCCCAGCCATGAACAGAGGTCTCCTCATCAGTTAGAGGCTGCTAACATGGTCGAAACCTACACGCCATTTTGTAGGGCATGTGAAAACCTTCATGAAGAATCTCCCTGCTATTATGCATGCTATGTTCAGGAGCATGGTTTTCCAAAGGGTTGTGGTCCTAAAGCATCATCAAGCGAGCCTGAGTACATAAACTGTGTAGATGACATGCATGATATTTCCGGAGAAAGTTGGAGAGAGGCAAATCAATATTCAAGAGAGCCTGAGTACATTAACACAGTTGGACAGCTCCATTCTGTCACCACAAAAACTCGGGGTCAAGTTGAAGATTATAATCAACAATTGGATAATCTCACTAAAAACTTTAGCACTAATCCTACTAATGAGCATAATGATGATGGTTTGGAAGGTTTACTACCTTGTGACCTTTTTTCTGAAGAAGATGACTATGATCATGAGGAGGGATACAGCCAGAGATGTGATACAAGTGAGGAAGAATCCCTTACATCTGAGATGGATGATAACTACGAGACTTTAATGGAAAATCAAATCTTAGAGCTTTGATGTGATGAAAGTCCTCCATGCTCCCCACAGGATGACAAATATTTGGAAAGTTGGGTCCCATGTGATATCTTTGAAACCCAACTTTTCGAAGAAGATTGTTTTGAGCAGAATGAGGAGTGTAGCCAGAGACTTGATACCAGTGATGAGGCATCTCTCATATCCGACATAGATGGCAATGATGATTATTGGACTTTTATTGAAAATCCAACCTATGATATTTTTGAAAATATTTTTGAGAATCTCATCTATGATGTGTCCAGCGAGAGGAGTGTTTATTCTGAGACTTATGAAAATTGTAAAAATGAACAATTAGAGTTTTCATACGATCAGTCAGAATTGTATCTGAGTATCTATAATAAAAACTTGAAAAAGCAGTGCGGTGAAGAATCAGATGGGGAGCAACTAGTTGAAGTTCTTTCTCAACCATCGTCTTCACATATAGATGTTCCTTATGTTTTGGAGCAGCTTGAGGCTTATACAACAAGTTATTATTTGATAAGCCTTGATGATCAGCATGATGGAGTAGTCGACCTGCCGCATCATCTCGATTTGTATATCAGCGCTATCCAATCATGGATAGAAGCAGCCTGCGTAAGCACCTACCAGTTTGGGAAGAAGTTTGACGACATTATTCATGCCTATGATTCCCCATCCAGCCCGCCCATTCTGGATCATCACACAGGTTTGCATTTTCTGGAAATTGTGTCCTTACTTTGGCTGGTAACCAAAGACAAGGCAAAACTTTTTTATATTAATAAAATGCTTAAGTGGCTACACTGGATTTATGATTACACCTAACCTTTTTTTGTGTCATACTGAGAGTAGGAAAATAGGCTCCTTAAAGTGAGCGTTTACTTTAGCATTTTCTTTATGTACTTAGAAATAAATAAATTTTTCAGTGAAATTTTCTTTGAATAAAGCAACTTTTGGATCATTGGCTCTTTTTCATGAAACTTGTGCTACTAAGGTTTTCTTGTCAAAATGAGATGTTTTTACAGGATATGAAAACCAGAGATTCTGAAGTTCTCGTATGCTCTCCTTGCATAAGAGACTTGATCGAGCACACGTCCCACAGTTGGAGCCAGATATTATCCAACTTTTTGTACCATAGTTGGATTACCTGAGGAGCCGCCGGTTGACAAACATGTTCAATGTCAGATTCCAGTGTTTCAGTTGATCCTTCTTCATGTCTAGCCAATATTGGCTAGTCAGTTTTTCATTTGAATAATTTTGACCATGGCCCCGCAGGGTTTGTAATAAAATGTGCTAGTAAGGTATTTTTTGAGTGGTTCGGTCTCATGAGGCATAGAATCTCAAATAAGGTATTCCAAGGAGTTTTTTGCCCCTAACAATTATGCTTTGCCTATAGCCGAGTATAATTGACAAGGTTTTCTCCCGCTTCCTCCAAAGTTGGAATGCCCGATGTTGAATTCTGGGCCTTGGGGGGTTATTAGAGCCCAACTGAGTGTTATAAACCTACTAGACATTGTTTAAGTAGAGCATGGTCATGTCCTAAGTCATCTGAACATATAAAAAAAAATTGAAAAAATCTTTTTCGAACGGAGAAAAATTATTTTTTTAATTTTTTAATTTTTAATTACTTTTCCTAAGTTTTTTGAGTTAATTTTTCCATAAATTAAATTGAAAAAACCCGTTCGTAATAAGTCAGTCATCCGGACCCCGAATTCAGTGATTGAAGGCTCTAACCTTAAGCCAAAAATCATTCTTGATCAGCCAGCCGGCCAGAACAAACTTTTGGATCATTAATCAGACACATAATGCATTTTTTCTCAAAAAAGTCAGTTTTGAGTGAAAAAATGAATTTTTATTAAAAAATGATTATTTTGGAGAAAATTAAAACTCTCCAAATTAATCCAAATTCAGCAAAATAAAAGGCTAAATGACATCTCATTGGGCATTTATGATGATTGGAGTTATCATAACTCAGCTTCAGTCAGCATTAAGTGAGCAATAAATTTATTATCAGTTAGCAAACATGTCATCTCCAACTAAAGAATGAGATGGAGAGCACTCATTGGTCCGATGATTTGATCGAGGTGAAGACTGAAGCTTACACCATCAATAGGCTTCCCAAACCTAGCAGAGGCTGCTTCCAGACCTAAAAGGTGGGTTTACCAACATTACAGTGCCTCCTTCAACAGCTCACACCCCTCTCTCTCCTGGTTGCGCCTTTCACACGTGTGGCTTCATCTGATGGTTGATTTCAATGTTAAGGGTTGGAGTGGGGGCGCCTTGCTTAGGTGGAGGCCTCCCCTCACTCCCGGTTGTCCAATTTAGGTCTGGCTTCTCTGTTAGGTGGCCAGGCTGGTTAGGTTATGAGGTTTGGTTTTAGGGTTTTAGCACTCTCTCATTGTATAAATAGAGGCTCTTTCAGCTCTATCAAGGTGGATGATTGATGCAAAGAGCCTCTGGTGAATTATTGTAATACTTGTTGCTCTTATGCAACCATTTTGAATAAAGAAAGGCTTTGGAGGCTCATGTGGTGTGGATTTTGGATTCATGTGCTCTGATTTATGAGGTGATACAATTCCAATCTTGCTTTTGTTTGCTAATCTGTGGGTAATTATAAATGCTTTAGAGGGCTTATACAAGCACATAAGAGTAGATATTTGTAGTTTCAAGTTATCTACTTACTTATTTACTTTCCGAAATTTATAAAAAGCATTGTCTTATTCAGTTATATCTCATGCTTTTTGTGATTCAGAGTAGTAAATAGTACATGTTCTAATCCCCTTTTTTGGCAAGTATACAAGTCTTTTGATTGCAAATCACTCCATTGCACCGAGTAAAACGTTGAGCTAAGTTGCATATCATTTTCTTGGAGTCAAGCACAGGTTTCTGGCAGCTTCATACTGATTGAGATCTAGGGTGGTTTCATAGATTCGAAAATCCAAGTGGTTCCATCTCTTATATTCACCCCTAAAAAACAAAATTCTACTTTCTGGTTACTTTGATTTTCTGTTTTATAACAAGTAGATCTAAGCATTAAATGTCATCTTTATATCTCTTGTTGTGTAGATCTAAGAATTTCCTTTGTTAAAAGCTTATCTCATGAAGGTTTAGATCTAGTTTTGTTTGGTACTTGAAGTAGCATCAAAGTCTCATCTTTTGCACAAATATTAAATTGTAATTTCTTAGTGTATGGTATTGTCTAATCCATCATTTTGCAGGAAAGAAGCTTGCTGGTTTCTCACTTTTCATGACAGGTTTAGCGGGAAAGTTGGTAAAAATTTAAAGAATTAAGCTGCCAAAAACCTTCTTTTGTTCCTCTCCTTAAACCCCTTTCTACAAGTTACTTTTCGTTGCCCTTTTTTACCTCTTCTTCATCACTGCCCCATTATTACTCTCTTTTACCTTCCTTTTTCTTCCTTTTGGACAGCCCTAGTGTGCCCTAGTCTTCCTTCCTTTCTTTTGTTCCTCTCCTTAAACCCCTTTCTACAAGTTACTTTTCGTTGCCCTTTTTTACCTCTTCTTCATCGCTGCCCCGTTATTACTCTCTTTTACCTTCCTTTTTCTTCCTTTTGGACAGCCCTAGTGTGCCCTAGTCTTCCTTCTTTTTTTGCCTCTTTTTGCCCTAGTTTTTGGGCCTTCTTCAACCTTGTTATTGGCCTTTTTGGCCACTTTTTGTTCGTTGTCCTATTTTGTATTTTTTATGATAGCCATTTGTTTTCTCTTTCGCTGCCTTGTTTTCTTCGATTTTTACCATCCTTTAGCTTCTTAGTTGGCTGCCCTATTCTTCCCTTTCTTTGGTTTTGACCCCCTCTTGGTTTTCTTCCCTTCTTTCCCTCATTTTCTTTTGTTTCAGTCCTCTTTCCTTTGCTTTTTTTGCTCTCTTCAAACTTCTTATCTTTTCCCTTTTCACAGGTTTCAGAAAGATCTCAAAGTTTCAAGTAAAAGCATTCTCCTTTTTACAAATCCTAATACTTAATTGAGTTGTTTTGCTTTTATCTGAAAAGTCCTTTCAAGG
The DNA here is from genome assembly GCA_001517045.1 of Pseudotsuga menziesii. NCBI lineage: Eukaryota > Viridiplantae > Streptophyta > Pinopsida > Pinales > Pinaceae > Pseudotsuga > Pseudotsuga menziesii. The sequence continues at coordinate 89,466 of LPNX010089598.1, read as the reverse complement.
ATTAAAATCCTTAAGGCACATTGTATAAATTTTAATAAAGATTTTGTGTTTGAGTGGGGTTTTTAAGTCCCCACTCTCATCCTCCCCTATTTGGGGAGGCTTGTGTTGTGTCTACTTGTGTATGCTTAGGTTAGATTTGTTTGTCTTCATCATTATTTGCATCTTATTCTTAGAATATTAATTGTTAATCCATCACATCTAATTCATTAATTAAGTTTATTATTCTATTTTAGATTGTTTATCTTTCTAAGTAAATCAACTGCTTAAATCTCTTGAATCACACCATAAGGTGGATCAAGAGTATTCTCTGTCGGAGAGTTTAATAACTCATCTTAGCTTCTTGTTCACATTTGTTTAATCAATTAACTCTTAAGTAAGACTCTTGAGCTTGCAAAAACACGTCAAGAGCACTCTCTATCGGAGAGCATCCTAGGTTTGCATAATTCCTTCATTAGTCTCATCTAAATTAGCTAAGTCTCTTGAACCACTGTCATAAGACGGGGTCAAGAGCGCTCTCTATCGGAGAGTCTAATTAATCAACTTAATAAAACTTTCAACACACATCATTTTAATTAATTAACTCCTCTCCTCCTTGCCGGAGTATGCTATTACCGATCCTAGATTGGAATACCCAGAAACAGCACTGGATCTTTAAACCTTACAAGAGTAACTTAATTAAAACTTTTCCTCCATAAACCAACGCACCGACGTTGTTTCGTTTAAATACCGAGGCATGTGGGCAAAATCCAAGTGTAGGCGCCGAGCAACCCAATCTGGGCACAGGTAGCTAAGTTATTGAACACTTACCTGTGACCCCAAACAGGTCCGTCATGTCTTCGAACAGAGCCACTGAAGGTATTTCCGGTTAGGACATCCAGCTACCATAAGCAAGACCACTATTAAAAACTCTTAAAAACTACCAAGAGCATTTGCAAAACCTAATACTCACTAGCTTAATTCCTAGATTTTATTTTCAGGCATTTATTTGACTCCATAAGGCACTGGTCCTTTGTTATATTTGATTAATTTTCTATCTTGATCAACTGTCTATGGTCCATTTCAATGATTATATTTGAATGCTTAAGTTATAAGTCTAGAATCTTTGCTTATCTGTGTGATCTCTTGTTAGCAACGTGGATTGCTTTGATTAATCATTATCCCCATAATATTAATCATTTAAAATCACAATAACTCCTAAACAACACCCATCCGCATCCAAAACATCCAAAACTTAACTTAAACATTGAGCCATAGAAAACTCTTTGTTAGAGACTACCCCCCTTGGCTTCGTTAGGAGTTAGCCTAAACGGAGGAGCTAGGAGTAGGTGACAGTACCTAGCTCTGTGCTTGCCCCCAGGGACACACCTCTCCCACTTTCCTAAGTGAGGAGATAGCTTTCAGAAGATTTCTGCTGCTGGTGTGCAATCGGCGGACAACAGGCAGTAAGTTCAAAATCAAAACTGATCATAACAGCCTCAAGTATTTCCTAGAGTAGAAGGAACTGAATGAGCGACAGCAGAAATGGGTCAGCAAAGTACAAGCCTATGATTTCGAGATCGAGTATGTAAAAGGTAAGAATAATGTAGTAGCTAATGCATTATCCAGGCGTCCCGCCTCATTATCTCTCAGTAGTATATCCACAGATTGGAGGGCACTTCTCTTAGTAGAATACTCCAAAAATAAATTCGCTTGCGAATTATTGGATGGACAAATTCAGGATGACAGGTACAGGATTGTTGATGACATCATCTATTACAAGAACAGGATTTACCTCGTCCCAGAATCCACATTGAGGAAAAAGATCATTCATGCAGCATATGATTCTCCTTTATCAGGGCATCAAGGTTTTTTGAAGACCTACAGGCAGATCCGAGAGAGGTTCTCATGGAAGGGCCTCAAGGGGAAAATTATGCAGCATGTACGGGAATGTAGCATCTGTCAGTAGAACAAGATTGAGAACATCCATCCAGCAGGGTTACTTCAGCCACTACCAATTCCAGAACAGAAGTGGGAAAGCATCTCCATGGACTCTATTACAGAATTGCCCAAGGTCCAAGGGGAAGATTGTTTATATGTAGTAGTTGACAGACTAACCAAGTTTACACATTTCTTTTCGATATCATCAGACTACTCGGCAGCTCAAGTAGTTGAGTTATTCTTCAGGGAGGTCTTCAAGTTACATAGGTGCCTTCTGGCAGGAACTATTCAGATTACTGGGGACCGAACTGGCTACCAGTACGAATCATCATCCCCAGAGTGATGGACAAACTGAAATAGTCAACAAGTGGATCGAAGGATATTTAAGGAACTATGTAGCAGGGCAGCAGCGAACTTGGATCAAATGGCTACACCTAGGGGAGTATTGCTACAATACTACCTATCACATGTCTATTAGGATGACTCATTTTAAGGCATTATATGGTTACGAGGCCTTGGACTATGCAGATTTGGCATTTGGAGATAGTAGGGCTCCTAAGGCTAAGGATTGGATACAGGACAGTCAAGACATTCTGAAAAATCTTGAATGAAAACTTACAAACAAACAACCCAAAATCAATAGAAGTTGTATGCCGACAAACACAGGATTGAGCGAAGCTTTGAGGTAGGGGATTTGGTATACTTAAGGCTCCAACCTTACAGACAGTCTTCGCTTAAGAAGAAAGGAGCAGAAAAGTTAAAACCTCGCTTCTATGGACCCTACAGAATAATCAGGAAGGTGGGAGAGGTGGCCTATGAATTAGAACTTCCACAGGAAAGTAAAATTCGCAATGTGTTCCATGTGTCTAACCTAAAGAAGACCCTTGGGCAACACATTGCTCCATCTACAAAGTTACCGCCTTTAGATGATGAAGGACTGTTGATACTAATTCCCGAACGGATCATACAGACTAGAGAAAGGAAGCTCAGGAACAGGGTAATCAGAGAGTACTTGGTTCAGTGGAAAAAACTACCGCCAAAGGATGCCAGCTGGGAAGGTGAACAGGTATTGCAGCATCCCAGTTTGCAGTTGCTTGAAGACAAGCAATCTCAAGCGGGGAGGACTGTAATGTCCTCTTCCGATTAGGCCTTGAGGGCCAAAACCGCTAACCTATGTGATTCCTGTGGCTTCGAGCGGTTACTAACAGTTAGGGAATCATCTAAGGATTGATGCCATCCATAGAAAATCTAGGGCATCATCATTAGGTCAAGAAGGGCCACCGGGGCCAAAGGCCACCTTCGTGCATGCCATCCAAGCATTATTTAATGATGCATGCACTCATTTAAGTCTCCGTGCGCATGCATGCAAGTCAACTGCAAATTAGAAGATAAAGTGACCTAATTAGGTCAAAGATTAGGGTTTTCGCAGTTGAAAGTTATAAAAGGAGGATAAAAGGAAAGGAGACTTCACTTTTGATGATTATTATTTTGGGAGCTCTTGAATAGCAGCACAGCAGTTGGGGTTGGAGACGGCGTCTTCAACTAGTGGGGTTTCGGCAGTGAAATATCTGCCCTAGTCTCATTCGGGGTAAGCCATACAGGTTCACCATTTGCTCTTACATTCATTCATAGTTATCCAGTATACGGTGTAGATTGTTGCAGGGACACGTGTGCAGCAGTAAGGGGGGTTTTCAGCTAGAAAGCCCTAATCAGTAGCTAGGTCTTCAGGTCTCAATTTTACTTCGAAACTCAGGCACCATTCTCATCATCGGCATCTTACTTCGGTACCCGGTGATTATCAGATCCGACCGTGCTCATCCAGAGCAGTTATCAGTTATTTCGGGATCAGGGGGGCGTGAGCAACTGTCTCTCTGGAACAATTCGCTAGCTTGCCTAGAGACCTCCGAAACTCTGCATGTACGGGGCATTCTCTCCGGCATGGGAAGGCTATCAGTCCTGCAAATCGGCAGCTCCATCAGACACCTCCTTCACTAAAAATGTCACCCTTATTTGATCTAGGGTTCTTGTTGCTGGGGTTTCACCGGAAGCAGAAGATATCAGTCCATCTCCGATTCAATTCTTGATGCTTGCATACTCTCTTAAGAGCGGTCCAGCCAGCTTATCAGTGGTAAGTGTTCATTCTATCTCACAAACCCTAACCCTAATTTTTGCTATAAAATAGGGATTTTTGCATGCCAGTTTGCATGCCCGATTGTATCAGCATAATTGCATAGGAATAGAAAATATCGAGATTTGGAATAGTACACGAAGGTAGGTAAGCCTCTACCACCGAGATGTTGGCAGAGAACGGGAGTAGAACTTAAGATAAATGTTGAACCAAGGTAAGCCTCTACCTCCCCGGCAACTGCGCCAAAAATGTTATCACGGATCTTGTAGTTGCCCCATAGAGTAATCTTATATAGGATGGCAGAAGGGGACAGACAACTAAAGTCGTGAACTACAAAAACCATAACCCCCAAAAGATGGATGGTTGTCACGCCGATTAGGATTTCCTTCGCTTAATGCCACTGAAGAAGCCCAAGTGACAATGGGGGATACCCAGACCTATCCTAAAAGGACAGACCTAAATCAAATCACCAGATCAAGCCCTGGCGGAGAATACGTAAGGTGAATGCTTGAAACCCTAGATTTAAGGGATAATCCACAAATTAAGTACTAGAGTAGAGGTGGTTAAAGATGTTGGTACTATTACTCAAGTAAGATAACACAGTGACTTATGGAAATTGGAATCGAATCTAGGATTAGTGTGTTGGTTCAAATGATCAAACTCGGGACTCTGGGGGGATTTAAGCAGATAGATGGAAAATTCCAGGATGAGGTTGATATGAAGAATTAAGCCTTTCAACACACTTACTTGGACGCAAGATTTAGCAATGCGAGAAGATCCAAGCAAAACCGGAAAAACACACACAGGGAACTGGTTGCCAGGCTAGGAGGGGCGCTTTCTCCTCTAGGGATTAGCACCTGGAGATGGACAGATGCAGTCTATAGCTGACACCTAGGAGGGAGAGGGGGTTTTTCAGGATGGCCGACAAAACCCAGATCGTTGAATTTGCAGATTCCCAATGCAAATCGATCCAGTGATTTTTCCTACTTTTTAATGAGCATTTTTCAGTAAAAATAGTGATGGGCAAAGCATGAAAAAATTAAAGGATAGAGAAATTAACTTAGAGACATACCTGAATCACATTGATAAGAACCTGGATGATGAAGAATGTTCTCCTTCCGATCAAATGAGAGTTTCGAGCAAGATTTTGATGGATTGTTGCTTCAATTAATGACCCTCTATTAAATTGAGCGCATAGATCTATGGACAAACACACAACTCACAAGATAGATCACACAATTTACTCAGTTATTGAAGAATGAAACAGTGCAAAAATGGCTTGCAGCTGTGAATGCTTTTCATTAATCAAAGAGTAATTAGATAATAATTACAATGAAGTACAATGGCTTAAATAACCACATGCAATTCGAATCCACATGAGGAAATTCAAATTGATTAGACTCTACTTGACTGTAGGTAACTAAGACCTTGTCTAAATCACTGTCGGAGGACTCAATAGTTGTCTAAACCATAACCGAAGTTCATCGGAGTTCTAAAACACAACTCAAGTGTTACATTCAGTGTTGATTGAGGCTAACTGATTATGGTAGGTGAGAAATGCACCCCTCCTGAGTGCAGCCATGCAAACCTAGCGCTAACTGAATGTAGAGGACTAGAACTGAATGTAACTAACTCCTAACTTAGCTTGACTAGTCACTAACTGAACTGAACTGACCTTGGTTGGTTTCGGCACTTCCAATGGCTCCTAAATTGTAGGGATTGGTCTAGGAGGCTCCTAAACTGATGCAATCAGTGGCAGTAGGCCTCAATTAGTGTTCCCCACACTTTAGCAATTGAAACATGTGTCCCAATTAGGCCAAGTGGACTCAATGGCACTAGTCACTAAAAATAGACTGGATGGACTCCTGATTTAGACATGACTCCCGATTTAGACATATGACCAAATTGGACAAGGGAGGATTAATAATCCTAACAACCCCCCTGAATGCTAACTTGGACAATCTGTAGGCCCTGGTAACTAAGACCATAGGTCACCCATTACATCAAGTAAAGTAAAGTAACTGCTCAAAAACAAAGTGCTAGGGAAAAACCACATGGGAAAAAATCCCCCCCTCTAATTAAGCAGGTAGAATCAGGATCAATCTGGTTCTTCTGTGCACAAGTATCCTGGGGCCTGGCATGTGAACCTCTCCATCATTATGTCTGGAGGAATCTTCCTCTTTGGAAGAAGAATGATATGCTCAACTAAATCAGAAATATAGACAGCTGCCGGATGAAGACTGGACCCATGTAGAGCAACTGAAGTCAACTGATAAGTGAGAAAAACTTCTTAAGGATTCAGAACATGTGAGGAACACTCAAGAAACTGATATGTTGCAGCCATGAACAGCAAACCATGAGTGGTAAGAACAGCCCCAAGTGTTAGGAGCAAGTGTCCAGGCGGATGCAGAAAATCTTCCTCTTTACTAGTTCTGTGAGGAGATGAGCATGTGATTAATGGTAGAGAAGCACTGGGACTGTTGAGAGCGAATGCTTGAGCTCCATAGTTTGATATAGCTTCTGAAATAGCTAATGAATCACATAATAAAATATCAGCAACCTCATATGAGGAAACTAACACCAAATCCCCATCAACAATTTTGAAGAGAAAGTGCGGTACTTGATTTTTCACACCAGAATTGGTGAGAGCAGCTACAAGCATGAATGAAAGCTCTTGGATTTTAAAATATGAACAAAATAATATCAAATCATAAAGTAAATCAGAACTAAACAGGTTCAAAATAGATCCAAAACTGTGAAATGGAATCAAATCCCCAGCAGCAGTTTTGTAGGAGACTTGCGGTACTTGTTTCTTCACACCGTTGATGAGAACAGCTACAAGCAGCACTAAAAGATTATGAATTTGATATATTAAACCAAGCAATATCAGATCAGATCTAAATAAGATCATATCAGATCCAATAAGGTTAATATCAGATTCAAATAAATGGTTAACCGAGACGTTGGATGCGCAACTTTCTTCTTCTTCAAAATTCTAAATTTTGATGCATGCAATCCTACAGGAATTTGCTGAAAAATATAGATCATGGGGAGTGAATGGATCACTCTAGTAATCTGATATTTCTTCCCAAATATCCAAGGTATCACATATTTGCACACCAGCAGCAACATTAGAGGGAGAAAAATCAAATTTCTCTTCGCTTTCGGAAGCAATTACTGGTAAATTTTGCACATAATTCAAAGAAAAATCACCGATGAATGTTTGCATGGAAGTGCAGCAGTGTTTTTCTTCAATATCAGAGATTCGAATGTCTTCTTCTGTTTCAACAATATGAGGAGATGAGATATCAGAGATCTCATGAACTTCTGGAGCATCAGGAGAAGGAGTCACTGCATGGAGACTGTCTTCAATTCGAATTGACTGTGTAGAAGCTTCTGCTTCTTCATCTTGAACAACTTCATTAGAGAGAGTGGAGGCTGAGAATTTTGGATCAAGAGTGCTTATGGTGTTGGATATTCTCTCCAAAATGCTATTATGATCCTCATCAATCACTCCAAAGGTTCTGTCCAATCTTGTCCAGAGTTCCTTCGAGTCTTCAATAGATCTAATGAAGTAGCGCAAGCTACGAGAAAGACCCATTGCTATTGTTCCAAAAGCTCCATCACTTTTATTCAGCCAGTCAATCTCACTAAAACATTCTTTACCAAGTCCAATAGACACCCAATAGAGACCTTGTTTCATCAGAGATGAAACCATCTTCTTCTTCCATTCTGAATAGTTTGAGGACAGGGTGAGAAGAGGAACTGATGAATCCATTCGAAGTTGTACCTACAAAAAACACAAAAGGGGCACCATAAGGTCGACAACCTGCACATTTCGGGTTTACATCACACCCAACATAGTTGATCAATATTGATCAACAATTCCTTTACTTGGGGTATTAAGTGGTAAACCTTCTGCTTCTGGTGCAGAGCTGGAAGGAGCAATTTTGCTCAAAAATGATCCAGTAGGAGATTTGAGGAGGAGAAGTGCCTTGTCCGCCAAAGCTCTGATACCATATTAAATTGAGCACATAGATCTGTGGACAAACACACAACTCACAAGATAGATCACACAATTTACTCAGTTATTGAAGAATGAAACAGTGCAAAAATGGCTTGCAGCTGTGAATGCTTTTCATTAATCAAAGAGTAATTAGATAATAATTACAATGAAGTACAATGGCTTAAATAACCACATGCAATTCAAATCCACATGAGGAAATTCGAATTGATTAGACTCTAATTGACTGTAGGTAACTAAGACCTTGTCTAAATCATCGGAGGACTCAATAGTTAACTGACTTTGTCTAAACCATAACCGGAGTTCATCGGAGTTCTAAAACACAACTCAAGTGTTACATTCAGTGTTGATTGAGGCTAACTGACTGTGGTAGGTGAGAAATGCGCCCCTCCTGAGTGCAGCCATGCAAACTTAGCGCTAACTGAATGTAGAGCACTAGAACTGAATGTAACTAACTCCTAACTTAGCTTGACTAGTCACTAACTGAACTGAACTGACCTTGGTTGGTTTCGGCACTTCCAGTGGCTCCTAAATTGTAGGGATTGGTCTAGGAGGCTCCTAAACTGATGCAATCAAGTGCAATCAGTGGCAGTAGGCCTCAATTAGTGTTCCCCACACTTTAGTAACTGAAACATGTGCCCCAATTAGGCCAAGTGGACCCAATGGTGCTAGTGACTAAAAATAGACTGGATGGACTCCTGATTTAGACATGACTCCCAATTTAGACATATGACCAAATTGGACAAGGGAGGATTAATAATCCTAACACCCTAGCGCCCCCTTCAACCAGTCAAGCCAAATAATTCAGTTAACAAGACAAACGAATCGGATTTGCAATTTAAAGAAAGTACAGGAAATGAGAAATCATAAGGATTTAATCACTCTTTGATAACCGAAACCCGAGAACCAACACAGGGTGAGTCCCCCCACCAATGCGCCTTCCTCAAGTGCGCCTCCTTCAACCTGCGAATGAATAGGTACAAGAAAATATACAAAATCTATGTTGGATTTATCTTAGTGCAGAAGAATAACAATGCATAACAAAATCTATGCCGGATTTATCTCAATGCAGAAGAAGAACAGTGCCAATCATCATCTCATTCATATATCAAACATGAGACAAGTATTGAATCCCATAAAAAAGATCTCTTTATTCAATATTCCAGTGCCAGAAATCATCGTTTACAATGGGGGGATCACCTCTCTTAAATAGCTTGGGAGTATGTCCACATTTTACCTAACTATCATTTCACGGTTGAGATTAAGGCATCATCAACAATGTAGATCACAAATAAAAAGATCAATACATGGATCAAGGTGACCACATCAAAGGGGGGCACACTTTTGCTCAAGGACGCCTTCCTAAGGTGAAAGTCACAACATAACATAAGATATGACATGAGAGTAAATCAAAGGGGGTCACTAGGGACTTAATTCACCTTATTCCCCATTACAACCTCCAATCATAGGACATAACAAAATAACACATCAATTAGCCAAGTTGAGGGGCGCCCCTTGGGGGACGTCCTCATGTTGGAGGCAAAATAAAATAATCCTGGACCAAATGCTGACTAAAACTACTGAAGCACTATCCGGGGAACCAAAATACATCATCTGAGAAGTTTCCCTGCCATTTCCTTGACCCAATAGGCCAAATCAATTTTTTCAGTGAATTTCCTAGTTCATTTCTGGTGGTACATCTTCTGGAAATGAATAAAATGATCATAACTCTGTCCAGGATGAGAACTGGGACAAACTGACTATATTGGATGATCTGAAGGCATAGAAGAATGGTATAAGTGACTATATTCATACCCCCTAGAACACTGCAATGCTCTAGGAGAACCAAAAAGTCTACAATCTATAATAAAAGTTGATCATTTGACCAATAATAAAGTGTTAATAATCATTGATCATGAGATCCGGGGTGAAACTCTAAAAACTAAGACCACAGTATTGGTCCTAGGCATGTCTAGAACAAATTTAAGCAATGTTGTTTTTTGAGTCATTGCCTTGGGAAACGTGTTTGACATGGTCAACTGGGTTGACCAGGTCAAAGTACCCAAAATGAAGCTGAGATACTGTATCAATATGATCCTGCACATATCCAAGGTAAGAAATGCTCCAATGGTGTATATCAAAACCCAACTTAAGTCATGTTATTCAGAATCATGGTGACAATAATAATAATAATAAGTAAGATATACCTGCGCCTTTGAAAGATCATTGAACCTTCTGGAATTCTCTTCTGCATGCCATGCTTACAAAGTTTAAACAGTCTGCTAGTGTTGGGTGAAGGTGGAAAACAAGGTTTAAGGTAAAGGGAGTATTACCAACTTATTTGTACCATAGTTGGATCAGCTGAGGAGCCACCATTTGACAAACATGATACATGTTTGTGTTCCAGTGCATCAGATGATCTACCCTTTGTGCCTAGCCAGTTTTGGCTTGTCAGTTTTTGTTTTAAATAATTATGACCATGGCCCCACGGGGTTTGTAATGAAGTGTGTTAGTAGGGGTTTGAGTGGTTCAGTCCCCTAAGACGTAGAATTTCAACTAAGGTATTCCAGGGAGTTTTTTGCCCTTGTCAATTATGCTTTACCTATAGTCGAGTATAATCGACGAGGTTTTCTCCCGCTTCCTCCAAAGCTGGAATGCCCGATTTTGAATTTTGGGCCTTGGGGAGTTATTAGAGCCCAACTGAAGTGTATGAACCTACTAGACACTAGTAGAATAGAGCATGGTCATGTCCTAAGTCACCAGGACCCCCAAAAAAAAATTTGAAAAAAATTTACTGAACGCGTTGGATTTAGGATTTTAATTATTTTTTTAATTTTTTAATTTTTCGTAAGTTTTTAATTAAATTTTTCCATAAATTAAATGGAAAAATTCAAATTGTAATAAGTCGGCCATCCGGGGTCCAATTTCAGTGTTTGAAGGCTCTAACCCTAAGCCAAAAATCATTCAGGAGCATCTGGCCAGCTAACTCCAAGTTTCAGATCATCATTCAGCTACATAACTCATAATTTCTCAAAAAAAGTCAGTTTCAGGGAAATTATTGATTAAATATTAAAAATGATTATTTTGGAGATAATCCAAATCTCTCCAAATTAATCCGAATTGAACGAAATGAAATGCAAAATGACATGGCATCGGGCATTAATGATGATTGAGGTTGGCACAAGTCCTCTTCAGTTAGCAATCGGAGAGTACTAAGTCCTCATCCACTTGGCCAATTCGCCTCCTTCAGTGATGACCATGTCTGGGTGAGGTGGAGCTTGATTATTGGTTTGATGGTATGTTCGAGGTTGAGAGGAAGAGGTATGGTCCTTGATTCATGGTTGGCTAGGGTTTTGGCTCCTCCAAACCTAGCACACAGCTCCCTTATGAGCTCACGCCTACCTTCCTAACCTCTCACGTGGCTCTTCCTCATTCCTCACACTAGAGCATTGGAACTGTTGTCCGTCGATTGCACACCAACAGCAGAAATCTTCCGAAAGCTGTCTCCTCACTTGAGAAAGTGGGAGAGGTGTGACATTGGGGGCAAGCACAGAGCTACGTACTGTCATCTACTCCTAGCTCCTCCGTTTAGGCTAACTCCTAACGAAGCCAAGGGGGGTAGTCCCTGACAAAAAGTTTTCTATGGCTCAATGTTTAAGTTAAGTTTTAGATGTTTTCAGATGCGAATGGGTGTTGTTTAGGAGTTTCTGTGATTTTAGATGATTAATATGATGAATTGAACACAAGACAAAGCAATCCACGTTGCTATCACTGGAATTAAAAGATAGACAAATATTTGAGCAATTCACGAAAATAAATAAAGCATTCACAGATATGACTTATAATCAAACATTCAATGGACAAATGGCCCAGATTATCAACAATGCTAAAAGATGGAACCAGTTCCTATGGAGTAAAATTATCGGAGATGCTTCGTGTTTAGAAAGATGTGAATCCCAGAAGATGCCAGTGAATGTTAGGTTTTGCAAGTGCTCTTGGTAATTTTTAAGAGTTTTTAATAGTGGTCTAGCTTTAGGGTATCAACAAAAAGGTTTATCAAAGCCGGGAGACTCTTCTAAGTTGCCTCCGTTGAAGACATGTCGAGCCCGCCCAGTATCCTAGGCTGATATTGTCAAGTGACTAGCTAGCCGAGAATCTATGACAGCGGAAGGTTCCGGCGCCTTTACTAGGAAGTACTTTGGAAGAATCCCTACAACGTCGGTGCGTTGGTTACGGGGTGTTTAAGTGTTATTAGGTTACTCTTGCGGGGTTTAAAGATCCAGTGCCGTTTCTGGGTACTCCGATCTAGGATCGGTCAAAGCATACTCCGGCAAGGAGGGAGGGGGGCTAATTAATTAAAGGGGCGTGAGTTGCAAATTTTATTAAGTTAATTAATTAAAACCCTCCGACAAAGAGCGCTCTTGACCTCATCTTATGACAGTGGTTCAAAAAACTTAGCTAATCTAGATGAAACTAATGCAAGGGTTGTGCAAACCTAAGATGCTCTCCGATAGAGAGTGCTCTTGACTTGTGTTTCTGCAAGTTCAAGAGTCTTACTTATGGATGATTTGAATTAAACAAACACAACAATTAATATGAAAGGGGGTTGATTAAAACTCTCCGACAGAGAGCACTCTTGATCCACCTTATGGTGAGATTCAAGAGATTTTGGTTCTTTTTATGATTTAACAATTTATGACAAAATACCGACAAGCAATGATGAATCTAGCAATTAGTAGGAATGAAACTAAGTCTAATCAAATAACTAAACTAATTGCTTAAGGAAAACTATACTAAGTAAATCATGAAAATGAACACAAGACACACTTCCCCAAAATAGGGTAAGTAGAAAATAAAGGAGACCTACTCCCACTCAACCATTTTTTATTAATCTTTTACAATGATGATGTGTTCTTTGCTTCTTGGAAGAACGAGGAAAGAAGGGGATGAAAGAGAAAGGATAGCAGTCTTTTTGTTCTTCTTGCACTCCTTGTTTGTTTGTGGCCTTTGGGCTCTCCTTCACCTGTCTGCAATCTAAGAGCTCTAGACACACACTTGTTATGATATTAGTTGATCCAAAATAACTTGAAATTTAATCTATAAACTAGCTAAAAACACTTACCCAAACTTACCGAAAAGAAGGAAGAAAAGAGGCAGGAAAAAGGCAAGGTAAGAGGAGTGAAAAAAGGGTTAGAGGAGGGGAAAAGACAAGTCAAAAAAGGCTGAAAACTAAGTGAGAAAGAGGGATGCAAATCAGAGAAAGAGGGCTGCAAAATGAGGGTGAAAAAGGCTGAAAGTACAGCCCAAAAGATGGTTGAAGAAAAGGATGGAAAGGGGCTGCAAAAAGTAGAACAAAGAGGCAAAAGAGGGCTGTCCAAAAGGGTAAAAAGTGGGGAAAAGTGGACAGCGAACTAAGGGAAGGAAAGACTGCAAATAAAAGGCCTAAAAGGCTGAAAATAAAGCACAGGGCAGCCAACCGGGGCAAAGGCTAAGTGAATGAATGTTCACTTTAGCCCAAACGTGCACTAATCCCAAGAAAATAAAGATTTTTAATTTGAAAGATGAATAAAAGTAATGAGAGAATGGTCAAACCTATGGATCTTTTTTAAAGCACTTAGATCTCGTGAAGCATGCAATTACAGGAAAAGTGTACTTGACTCCAAGAGAAGAAGATGCAACTGAGCTCGAACTTCTGCTTGGTTGGATGGAAGGATCTGCAAAATAACACTCATAGACTTGCCAAACAAAGAATTAGATCATGTATTGTTCACAAATTGAAATAAAGAAGAGCTTGAACTATAACTGAATAAAACAATGCTCTTTTTTAAATTCTAAAAGTAAATCAATAAACAGCTAACTTGCAAACCTCAAATACCTGTTCTTATGTGCTTACAGAAGCCTTCTAAAGCATAACATCATAATCTCAAATAGACAAGAAAGCAAAGCATTAAAACAACATCACCTCATCCATCAAGTGCAATCATCCAAAGAATCACACCACATGAGCCTCCAAAGCCTTAATTTTATTCCAATGGTTGCATAGAAGCAACAAGCAATTACAAAAGTTTCACCAGAGTTTCTCTACACAAAAATCCATCCGAATAGAGCTAAAGAAGCCTCTATTTGTACAATGAGAGAGTGTTAAAACCCTAAAACCAATCCTCATACCCTAACCAGCCTGGCCACCAAAAAGAGGTCCAAACCTAAATCGGAGAACCGGGAGCGAGGGGAGACCTCCACCTAGGCAAGGCACCCCCACTCCAACCCTAAACACTGAAATCCATCCACAGATGAGCCCACACGTGTGGAAGGCGCCCTCGAGAGAGAGAGGGGCATGAATGGATGAAGGAGACGCCCTGATGCATAGGAAAGCTGCCTGCTAGGTCTGGAAATCTACTTTGTTAGGTCTAGAGGAGCCACTACTAGGTTTGGGAAACCTACTGATGGTGTAAGCTTCAGTCTTCACCTCGATCAAACTTCACCTCGATCAAATCACCGGACCAATGAGTGCTCTCCATCTCATTCTTTAGCTGGTTGTCCGCTAACTGATAATAAATTAATTGCTCTCTTAATGATGACTGAAGCTGAGTTATGATAACTCCAATCATCATAAGTGCTCCATGAGATGTCATTTAGTCTTTTATTTTACTGAATTTGGATTAATTTGGAGAGTTTTAATTTTCTCCAAAATAATCATTTTTTAATAAAAATTCATTTTTTACTCAAAACTGACTTTTTTGAGAAAAAAGGCATTATGTGTCCGATTGTTGATCTGAAAGTTGGTTCTGACTCGCTGGCTGATCAAGAATGATTTTTGGCTTAAGGTTAGAGCCTTCAATCACTGAATTCGGAGTCCAGATGATCGACTTACCACGAACGGGTTTTTTCCATTTAATTTATGGAAACATTAACCCAAAAAACTTAGGAAAAGTAATTAAAAATTAAAAAATTAAAAAATAATTTTTTCCCCGTTCAAAAAAGATTTGTTCGAAAAAAATTTATGTGTCCAGATGACTTAGGACATGACCATGATCTATCTAAATAATGTCTAGTAGGCTTATAACACTCAGTTGGGCTCTAATAACCCCCCAAGGCCCAGAATTCAACATCGGGCATTCCAGCTTTGGAGGAAGCGGGAGAAAACCTCATCAATTATACTCGGCTGAAGGCAAAGCATAATTGTCAGGGGCAAAAAAACTCCCTGGAATACCTTATTTGAGATTCTACGTCTCAGGAGACCGAACCACTCAAAAAATACCCTACTAGCACATTTATTACAAACCCCGCAGGGCCATGGTCAAAATTATTCAAATAAAAAACTGGCTAGCCAATATTGGCTAGACATGAAGACGGATCAACTGATACACTGGAATCAGACATTGAACATGTCTGTCAACCGACAGCTCCTCAGGTAATCCAACTAAGTGCAAAATTAGTGGATAACAGGAACCTCACGCTTTTGCTTATGGATAGCTCATATGGGTTGGAGATGGAGTGGTTAGGGTTGGAGTGGGAGCGCCTTGCCTAGGTGGAGACCTCCCCTCACTCCTACCTTCTTTATTTTTGGTTTGTGCTCTCTCACATGGCTAGATGGCTAGGTTTGCGCCCTCCTTGCATGGCGTGGTATTAGGGTATTAGCATTCTCTCATTGTATAAATAGAGGCTCTTTTAGCTCTATGGAGATGCGATTTTTGGGCATAAAAGCTCTGGAGAATTTCTATTGTAATATTTTGCTTAAGATTTAATAAGGTTGATGACTTTGGAGATCAAAGCGGAAGCTCTATGTTGGTCATGATTCACCGTGTGAAGTGATACCTTTCTTTGCTCCCTCCTTTCTAGATTCTTAAGCATTTGGTTGTATAAATTTTGAAGGCTAACAATCTAGCACTATTTCATATAATCTATGTTTTTCTCTTGAAGATTGTGTGCTTTCAGGTATCATCCGATAAACAGGGGCTTTTTTATGGTTAACATTCATTCTGCAGGTTCCACAAGGAGTCATTCTCTTTCAGGAAAATCAAGAAGCATAAGTTTCTTTGCCTCATCCATCAAGTAAAAGAAGTTTTTTCCGGTTACTTTTCTCATTTTGAATCTAAGCTTCTCCCTTCTCAATACTTCTATGTGTCATATGTTCGTTTTGACCTGAGAAAGTAAGATTGGGATTTGATCCCAAGTGCCACATAATTTTGTGGCTACTTCTTTTTCCCCATTAGCATCCTTGCGTACATCCAGCTAGACTGGACGATTTCGGGACTAGTGCTTCTAGTGGTCACCTTGTTCGGAGGTTGATCCCACCTTGTGTTGATTGTTAGTTGATTTTCTCTTCTTCTTCTAGGTTGGATTTGGCCTCCTTCCGCCTTATTGTGTGATTTTCTTCTTTGTTTTCTTCGCTGCCCTCTTTTTTCATTTTTATTGCAACCACTTTTCTCTTAAGTCGCTGCCCCGTTTTTACCATTTTTTGCAGCTCTTTGATTGTTTAGTTCACTTCCCTATTCTTCCCCTCTTTGTACCCATTTTCCTGTTTTTGTTTCTCCCTTTTTCCCCTCTTTTCCTCTTTGTTTCAGCCCTCTTTTGCCCTCTTTTTGTTCCTTTCTATCTTCTTCTTTTTCCCCTTTTTTGCAAGTTTGAAGAAAAGTTCCTCAACAAAAAGATAAATCACTCTCTTTTTTACATAAAATCCATTAAAAAAAAAGTTTCATGTTGGTTTTCTAGCTTTATTTCAGAAGTCCTTTCAAGGGTTGAATTCCCAAGGCAAGTTGTAAATCTCAATAAAGTTTCTCTTTTTGTTTGAATGGGGTTTTTAAGACCCCACTCTCAACCTCCCCCATTTGGGGAGGTTTGTGGTGTTCTTATTTTTATGTGCTTAGATTATATGTGTTTTTGCTTAGAATAATCTCATTATCTTTCTTAGTAAACTAATTGCTAGATTAGCCCATTTTGTTTCATTACTAAGTTGATTACTTCATCTTTTAAATTTTTATCTTTCAATAAGTAAATCAACTATTTAAAGTAGAAATCTCTTGAATCTCACTTTGTGGATCAAGAGTGCTCTCTATCGGAGAGTTGTTTTTTATTTCGTTTTTTACTTACCTCCATGCTCTCCCGATTAGGGCCTAAAAACCTGAAAGAGATTCTTGGGTAGATTAATCTTTTTTACAATTTTGTAAGTTAATTAATTAATCTCTAAAGTCTCTTGAACTTGCCGTAATCCAAGTCAAGAGCACTCTCTATTGGAGAGCATTCCCACTGCATATCCTTGCATCAAGCATATAGTTTAGCTAAGTCTTTTGAACTTTTGTCATAAGACAAAGTCAAGAGCGCTCTCTGTCGGAGGGTTTTAATCAATTTACTTAATAAAATTTTGCAACTCACATTTCCCTGCTAATTAATTTATCTCGTTGTTTCCATGCCGGAGTATACTCTGACCGACCTAAAAATCGGAGTACCCAGAAACGGCATTGGATTGTTAATCTTACAAGACTCATCATAATAAAATTTTACCCCGTAACCAACGCACCGGCATTGTAGAAAGTTTCCTACGTCATTCCTAGTAAAGGCGTCAGAACTCCCCGCCGTCTAGAGTCTCAGCTAGCTGCTCAATCTTCGCGATACCAGCCTGAGATACTGGGCGGGCCGTCATGTCTCCAACGGATTAACTAGGAAGATTTTCCCGATTGATCTTTTGATAACTTTCGTTGAAGCCCTAAACAAGACCATTTAAAAAACATTTAAAATATACCAAGAGCACTCGCATAACATCCACTCGCTTTATTTCAGGACTTGGTTTTATTTCTTTAAGCATTGCAGAGCTTCGACTCCATAAGGCACTGGTCTATTAATTTATGCGTGATTGTTACAACTGGATCATTTGTCTTTAGCTTATAAAAATCTTTATCTGTGAATGCATCTTTATCTCACAAGTCTTGATATACTGTTCATCTTTTAATCCAGTACAGCAACGTGATTTGCTTTTGTCTTGTGTTCAAAATTCATAATTATAATCATCTTTCATCATAAATAACTCCTAAACAACACCCATCCACATCATAACATCAAAAACTTAACTTAAACATTGAGCCATAGAAAACTCTTTGTTAGGGACTACCCCCCTTGGCTTCATTAGGAGTTAGCCTAAACGGAGGAGCTAGGAGTAGGTGACAGTACCTGGCTCTATGCTTGCCCCCAAGGTCACACCTCTCCCACTTTCCTAAGTGAGAAGACAGCTTTCGAAAGATTTATGTTGCTTGTATGCAATCGACGGACAACAGGGGGAATGATTAATGACTGACTTTGACTTTGTGATCTCTCCGACTGATAACCAATACACTCAACCATAATGACATATGCATGATAGATAGGAATAAGGGATGGTGGTGTCTCACAAGTGGATAAAGTACTTGGGCTTGTTTCCTTCAAACTCTAGCAAGTTTTCCTTTGCACTAATTTGCAATATAGGTCAACCTTCAAAGGCAGGTGCCCGAGAAGCCTTCTGGGCTCCAGTACTAACAAAGACACAACCTTTGCAGGCTAGTCTCACCCTGTTTTCCTGTGGGGGCAAATGAGCCAAACACTATACAAAGAGTGAGTGTTTATCCTTTGACCGTTCATCTTTCTCAATAAATTTCAGTTTCTCATAAGATAGTAGCCAGCCTACAAGCGCAGGTGCCCTGGAAAGCCTTCTGGGCTCCAGTAAATAACTAAGACCTAGCCCCGCTACCAGCGAGTGGTCCATGGCCCCGACGGGTTTGCCTCTCCCCGCTGCCCATGTGGAGGGCAGATGAGCCTTACATTATACAAAGAATTAATGCTCAACCCCTTAACCATTGACTATCTTTTAAACATTTATACTTAACATCATTTAGATATAGCTTTTATGCGTTCCTTCTGGGCTCCAGTACTAACAAAGACACAACCTTTGCAGGCTAGTCTCACCCTGTTTGCCTGTGGGGGCAAATGAGCCAAACACTATACAAAGAGTGAGTGTTTATCCTTTGACCGTTCATCTTTCTCAATAAATTTCAGTTTCTCATAAGATAGTAGCCAGCCTACAAGCACGGGTGCCCTGGAAAGCCTTCTGGGCTCCAGTAAATAACTAAGACCTAGCCCCGCTACCAGCGAGTGGTCCATGGCCCCGACGGGTTTGCCTCTCCCCACTGCCCATCTGGAGGGCAGATGAGCTTTACATTATACAAAGAATTAGTGCTCAACCCCTTAACCATTGACTATCTTTTAAACATTTATACTTAACATCATTTAGATATAGCTTTTATGCATTCCGATGCCTTAGTGTTTAGCAACACTATTTGGTGGAGCACTTGTTTTAAGGACTAAAGGAGAACTACCCAGTGAACCCAGCCACACTAGCCAAGCCACATACTTCATAGCCAAAGACACATAACAACATGGAGTCTATCATGCATAGGGGTCAAGATGGGGAAAAGATCTTCAATCTCACAAGTCTCAGTCAATCTAAGTTAGGGGATAAAATTCAAACAATGGAACCATCATAACACTAAAGTTCAATCATTTGTGTAAATCATGGCATGGGCAACCGTCTTAAACATTGAGCTCTTTGATCGATCTTAGCACAAGTTTTAGGCATCAGTATATATAAGCATAGGTCACCAAGATCATCCTAACAAGACAAGCCTAGGTGTTTAATATACATCATAGAACAAAAACAAACCAAGAAACATATACTTGATCTCACCAAATATATACCTGTCTCCATCTGATAAGCCCCTCTATAACTGTGTGTACCATATCTGCTCTGCTACTCTGCTCAAATGAACTAGGTCACCACTGAAATCAGCTCAATAGACAAGTGAATCTCAATCCTGGCAAGAAAACACTGCTGAACAAAGCTCTGAAATGGCTAAGGTTGTAATGATCCATGTTTAAACCCCATGTGAATGAATAGCTCAGAAGAATAAAGAGATCAATCTGTATGATGCATCATCATAGCCCAGCTGCAAATGTATATGTGATAACAGGCACATCTATCTGCGAGGTTAATTTCTTTAAATTCAACAGTATATTTTTTACCTAACTCCTGCTAGGGTTTTTTGTTCAAATCTGCGGGCAAGATGATTGGAATGAAGGTTGAAGATCGTCTTGATGGGGCTACAAACTTCATATCCTAGAAGCCTAGAGTTCTTCTCATCCTGGAAGAAAATCATCTCTCGAAAATCGTTAATGAGAAGGTTCCAAAACCAGAAGCGGAAGAAGACAAGTCCCAATGGAGGAAGAGTGATGCTAAAGCAAGAAGGATTCTGGTGGACTCAGTCAAAGATCACTTGTTTCCGCAAGTCTCTGAAAAGAAGACAGCTAGGAAGATATTCAAGACCTTGAAGAAGTTATTTGAACATAGTAGCATCAATGTGACTCTCACATAGAGGAACGGACTATCAAATGTGAAGATGATCAAGTCTAAATCAATTGCCTCATATTTCATGAGGATCACCAAACTTCGGGACAAGCAAAGGACCAGTGGAGAAAACATTGAAGAAAAGGAGCTTGTCATGACCACTCTAAATGGTCTTCCACCATCTTGGGAGTCCTTCATCCAAACCATAAGTGGTCGAACCAAGGTGCCCAAATTCGATAGGTTATGGGCAGACTGCACTTTGGAAGAGACAAGGATTGTAGCAACACAAAGACTCCATGGTCCTCAAGTTGAGGAGAATCAAGACTTCATCACTCATGCCAAGAAAGGCAAGGGAAAAGGAAGGAAATTTCACAACCATAAGCACCAAGCTAGGAGACCAAATTCTCTTCCAGATCGAAGGGAAAAGAAGAAGGATTTATCACACATACAATGCCATAAGTGCAAGAAATATGGTCACTATGCAAACAAGTGCTTTAATGGAGAGAAGAGGAAGCATGAAGCTTCAACAACTGATGTGGAAGAAGGTCATCATCACAAAAAACAAAGAAATGAAGAACATACAGACTTCCTCTCCATATTAGCATTATTAGGTATTGTTCCCACCACTAGTCATACATGGCTTATAGATAGTGGTGCTTCTAAACATGACTGATTATTAAGAGAATCTCTCAGAAGTTGTTGAGAAAGAATCCCATTTCTGTGTTGTACTTGGAGACGATGCCAACTACACTATGAAAGGATTTGGATCTACCTCACTTCAGTTAGAATCCAATAACTTACTGCACCTGAATGGTGTGCTTTATGTACCTGGATGAAAAGAAACCTTGTCTCCATCTCTGCCTTAGAGGACAAGGGATATAGAGTTACATTTGCAGATAGAAAGGTGCTTGCATGGCTCAAGAATTCTAGCATGAACACAGCAAAAGTGATTGGTGTAAGTGTTACACCTAAAAGCTGTCACTTTGCCCAACCCCCCAAAGTTCCCTAGCAAAAGCATCTTTTGGAGGAGCTTTTTGCTCAATCCTAGGGGCTCTGATGCACTTTGTCTTCTGGCATAGAGCATCATCCCTTCCCAGCACCTTTTGCCCAATGACAGGAAGCGCCACTGACACTTGTTTCCCTTGGACAAGGTGCATCGACCCTCCCTGACGCCTTATGCTAGTGGGAAAGGAGCGTCAACACTCTAAATATGGCAAAAAGAAGAGATTTAAAGGACCTTCCAGATGAAAGTCCTCGTGGAGGCTTATCCCAACTGTCTGGAGTAGGTGGCATACCCCTAGCCTCTAGGGATGATCCCTCACCTTCCTCCCAAAGAATCTCAACCCCTTTAGCCCCTCTTTGGCCTATATATACAAGCTTCATAGATCATGATAGGGGAGGATCAAGAGAGCACATTTATGCTGTTGGAATCATCACTGGTATAGGAGGCAAAGAGTATGGTCTTGCGAGTGACATTTGTAGAGATTGTAGAGCTTGTGGTTATGAGTCAAACGCATTGTGAGGACAAAGCTTCAACATCAAGGCTTTGCTTGTAGTTTTCTTCCTCTTTTTATATATACAAATATGTTCCCCTTTCCCGTGAATAATTTGTGTTGATGTGAGTTATTCATTGTTTTTCTCCTTGATCATTAACATAGACTATTGAATTATCTTGTTGCTTTGACTTTTGTATCTTATTTTGTACATTCTTTTGCAAGTACAATTGATCATAAGCGAATTCACAAGCCAGGGATCACCTTCATAAGTGAGGTAAGAAAGCTTCAAATTCAAATGATTTGACAATCTAAGGATAGGATGCATTGATGTGAGTCTTTTGTTCTAGATCTGCCCCATGTAGACTAGGGAAACAATCTTTGTCCACATTGATTGAGAATTCTCGGTAACAAAACTAGCAACCATACCGAGGATCGATCAGATCTATAAATTTTTATTTTGTTTTTTATTACAAGCTCTCAAAGAATTTTCTCTTGCTCATTTAAGGACTTAAGGGGTGAAATTCATCTTATGTCAATTCCATCCTACCTCGTCAAGTCAGTCTCTACTCAGTAATTTCTTTTTTATCCAGTCATTGCTTATTTTGAAGGCGTTTCTCATTTTTTGACTCTCTAGATCCACCGACACACCTAGGTAATTCTGACAGAGTGTCGACCCCTTTCTGACGCCTTTTGTCTGTTCTGACAGAGCATCGTCGACGCCTCTTGCCTGGAGACAGAAAGCGTCGTTGACACTATTACGCAATGCGCAAAGTACGTCGGCCCCTCAAGGACGCCTTGTTTCGGTCCTCTACAAGCACTCTTTTGAAATCAATTTTGTTTGGTTTGGGTTTGTGAATCTGTTGCTTTGATTGTTGTCAGATCTGATAGCATGCACTCAGTCTAAGTGCATTTTTTAGTTCAATCTTAAAAACTATCTTAGTAAAGACTCCAAAACTTAGTGATTTTATGTTTCAGAATTTCAGTCTTGGGTATCATTGTTTGCATTTATATCTCTGATAGGTCTTTCCAGATCCATAAAAAGAAAAAATATTGTAGTTTCGTATGTTTTTGGTAGATTGATTTTGTTTGTTCTTTGCATTCCTATTTCAAAAATATATCAAAAAACAAAAGAAAAGTTAGATCTGTTGCTTTGGGTTTGATTATGTATTTTGAATTTGATTGATCAAATAAAGTAGTAGTTGTTCTTTTTGAGTTTTGATTGTAAAAAGCATAGAAGTTAAAGCATTAGAGAACTTCTTCTTTTTTATGTTAGAGATCTCTTTAGGTTAAGCATTGAGAGGTTTTGTATGTCTGAAAATTTTCGAAGTTTGAAAGATGAGTTATCAAAGTTGCATGGTGTTTTCGTTTATTGTTTGAAAGGAAAAAATATCTCCTTTACTCTAGCAAGGATTCAACGAAAAAGAGAGTTGCATTTCATTTAGATCATTTAATCTTGCGGCTACTACACACTCCATAAAAATTCACTAACTGTCAAGATAAAATCGAACTGTAGCTTCGGTTAAAATTCTTAAAAACTTGAGTGATAAGTTAGAAGACATGTTTCGGCGTCTATAAACATAGGAGTTGTCATTTTTTTCCTGCACCACGTCCCAAGGACTGTGATTTTTCCACGTACCAATCGATATATCGAACGGAGTTTCACGTACCCTTGATGTATATCGAAAGGTTCTTCACGTACTCGATAGTATATCGGAAGGCCCATTTTGAACATTTGTGCATCAGACAACACTAACACGGATTTGAGCTCCCACGTACCTTGAATATATCGGAAGACCCTTCTAGGAACCTATACCAATTGAAAAAATCCTTTTTTTCGTCTTGTTGAAGCAATACACAGAGAACAACACTCGAGGAGCTACTACGCACATGTCGTCCAGGTAGTCAAGAATTCAGGCAAGGGTACGATCACAATCCTCCTTATCGCGTTTTACTGTTGAGCCCTGCGATATATCGCGAGTCATGACAACTTGACACTCCTAATGAGGATCCGGTTTTTCAACCCCTCTTATCACTTAAGCTTGCTTGTGACCTTAGCTTGTGTAGGACTTTTGTGTGTGATCTTTTCGACTAGAAGACCTTTAGAGTATAGTTTTTTAGTCAACATTTTGGCTGAGCCACCTATGAGAAGATCTCGTAGGCTGTAGGGTTTACCACCTGAATTTACTCCCATTGCGGAAGAAAGAGAAGGGGAAACCATGGACCAACCTATTACGGTTGATCCACATGTAAAGGGCATTCCGGTTACTGAATCCGGGGAAGAGTATCCTTCCTTCGTAAATTCATCTACCCCTACTCCAGTAGCGGTTCAACTTCCTTCTTCACATCAGTGTTATCAGAACCGGACCGGAACCGGCAAAACCGGCCGGTCTGACCGGTTTACAGGGTTGGCCGGTCCGGTTAGCAAATTTTTTTGAAAAAACCGGTTTTTTTTCCAGACCGGGTATGGA
>LPNX010089598.1:17879-64658 GCA_001517045.1 Pseudotsuga menziesii | reverse complement strand
TTACCCGGTTTTTTTCCCGGTTCCGGTCCGGTTTCCGGTCCGGTTCACATTTTGGGCTTCGCCGGTTCGATGACCGGTCCGGTTCTGATAACATTGCTTCACATGACTCAACCTTTCACTTCCCTACGAAAGGCCATTCTAGTGCAAGAGATTGGGTATTTCCCCAGCCATCAAATGACCCCATAGCATCGGAATTTGGTCCAGCTGCTCCATTTTGGGAGACTTCGTTGGGACAAACCATTTCCAAATATGGTACTACTACTATGTCATATGCCACGCCCCCACGAGATCTAAGATTTACCCCGAATGATGAAATCCTCGGGCCAGTTCATGAATATTTGGCTCGCTTATGTAGATTGGGGGAGAACATAAGGAGAAGTTTATCTCCCATACCTATACATTCGAAAACAGCCAGTCTTGAATACCATGCTCCTATTCGGTCTCATATTGCCACTCTTTCAGGAATACCATTTCAAAATGTAGTTTCTTATAACCCAGATCAACCTTCTATCCCGACCCTATCTCATCAAAATCTCCCACATGTTTCAAATTTTCCTGTGAATTCCATGACTAGGGGGCAATCCCCGACACAAGTTGTTTCAACGACTGAGAGAACTAGTTCAAATATTGGCAGTGTTGCTTTAGGGCAACCAGTAGTTAGTGCACCTTCCGCGACTGTAAATGTGGTTATCCCTTCCTCCGTCACAGGACAACCGTCATGGGTACAACCTATGTCTAATCAACCTACATGGGGTTATACTTACCCAGGGAATCAACCTGCAATGGTTAATCAAAATTATCAACCAATTGCCTCAGGAAATGTTTATCCCGAGATCCCTTATCTTAATAATACTAATACCCCGTGGGGGCAACCTAATTGGATGAATGTCCCCACAATCGGGAGGCCACTTGCAAATTCATTTGGAAGTTCACCCGAAGGCTCACCATGGGGGGCAACTAGAGGTCCACCATCTGAAGTTTCGCCGCCTAGAGGCCCACCATCCAGAGGCTTGGCACCTAGAGGACCATCAGGAGGATCATTTGGAAACCGACCACCACCGAACCAACCCGTTATAGGAGGATCAATGGCACCCGTTTATCAATACACTTACGGTCCTACAGGTACACAGATGCCTTAACAATACTACCAGTATCCGCAACCAAATGAACAAAGTCCTTTCATTGAGTGTTTTTTCCCTTGAGTAATTAAATTTACAATTTAGTGATTTAAATTACCTGAGTTTTTCACTCAATTCCTCCAAAGTGGTGAAAGGCATTCTAATGATCGATCCCATGGGGTGATTAAGGTCTAGAAATGTTGTATATTACCATGTTAAACATCATCCAGAGTCTTGTGGAATTTCATTAAGTTTTGCTTAGGTTTTTTTAATGTTTTGTAATTAAAAAATGTCCCTCAGCCTGAGTTTTTATAAAATATTGTAATGTAAAGGAGGGATAAGTGGTCCTTAGTGATGTTGTATAAGGGTATGGTTACTCAAAATCAATGGCATGAGACACCGTACACCCTTGGACCAAATTTTGACTCATGTCCTTAAGTTTTGATATGGTTTTGGCCAAGTTTTCCTAAGTCTGTTATTTTCCAACATAAAATTTGAAGTAATTAGAAAAGGTAAAATTTTCCTTATGTCGAAATTAAAACATTTAAGGGGAAAAATTTATCTTGGGACCTTAGTGGGACCAAGGCAAGATAAAAGGGGCCCCTAGCACCCTCTTGTTCGCCATTTTCCCTTTCTTTCACAAGGGGCATTTTTTTCTCTCTCATGGGGGGCGCACTTCTTCATGGAGGGCGTATGGGCAAGAGAGAGGGGGCCACAAGAGGGGGTCCCACCTTCCCAATGAGAGTGCCCCTCTCCCTTTGACTTATATGTAAGCCTATGGGGGAGGGAAATGAGGATTTTCCTCATTCTCTTTTCTCCCTTGGTTTTTTCTCTCTCATGGGAGCGCCCCACGTGGTCTTTGCATGTGTGCCAAGTGTCACAAGTAGAGGTGGCTCTCTCCTTTCTCTTTTCCTTTAAAAGGAAGCCTCTCCTCCTCATTTTGGTGGCTTCTTGCTACCCACGTACTCTCATTCTTTCATGCTCTCTTGCTCTCATTTTGCTCAAAGAGAAGGGAGCCATTGTTCTTTTGAATAATGAGAAGAAATCTTTGGAGGAGACTGGTGTTCTTGGCTCTTGTATGAGGTATCATTCTACATTATAGTTTTTTACATGCATTTGTGGATCTCATGCAAATTATTTTGCTTGAGAATTATATTGTGATATTGTTATTACATGTTATGTAAGTTGTCTACTTAACATGATTTCTAGTTTGAATTAGTGATTTCTCACTTCTTTGCTTAAATCTCTCACCCGATTGCATTGTGAAGCTAGATTTTGTTGCAGGTTACCAAGGCTTGGAGAGTGGGATTCTCAAGTGGGATATCGCATTTTTCCAACAACAAAGAAGAACCCAGCTCCATCTTTTATGTGATTAACTGTTTTTGTTGCATATTTGAGCTTTATGGCTCTCTAAACAGTCATTTCTACCACTATTTGTTTGTTGATTTTATTTCACAAGTCGTTGATTTTTTACATTTTAAAGATTGAAGTGTCTTCAAACTAATTTCTAGCATATTCATAGAGTATTTGCTTGTTGTTTTGTTTAGGTTTTCACATTACGAGGGGAGGTTCTGCCAAAATTTGGTGAGAACAAAGTGTAGAAAATTCCAAGTAAAAACCACTTCAAAGCCTCTTGCCTAAAGGGGCCAAAAAACCCCTCTTCTTCCTTTCTCAATTCTATTTCACTCTGTAAAATTGTAAAAGGCCAAGAGAGTCTCTTGAGCCTAGCTTGTCATTATTATTTCAAATAAAAATGCATTTTTTCTTTAAATTTTCAGCCATCCATTGCATGCAATGGTAGTTGGGCTTTGCCCACCCTTGCATTGCTAGTGAAGAAAGGATAGGATTTAGTTTACTTATTTCAGCATTTGGTTTTACTTGAAAGACATTTCCACCACTATTTCAGCATTTTCTTTGTTTATTTCAGCATTTGGTTTTAGTTTACCTAGTGGGTTAAAGTCTTTTCCACATTAAAGTGTGTATTAGGCAGCAACAGGAAGCAACTCCTTAAGACGGGTGGTGTAAGAGTCAGCATATTCTGTCAATGAAAATGGTGGTGTGACATATTGTTTTAACTTTTTACCTTTACATTCTTTTCATTTTCCCTTGTGCAGCAAAAGTGATGATTTCTAAGGTATCAGAAAAATGACATTGAAAATACCATGATTTTTCTAAAGAAAGTAAAAAAAGACAATATGCAAGATAGAAATGAGGCTCTTACAACATCTATAAGATCTTTTGCTGCCATAAGCGATCTTCTCCCACTCTGGCATCCCTACAAAGCAAAACAAGCAAAAAAAATAAAAGATTATAAATTAAATCGGCAAAATAAATGAACAGAAGCAAAGGCCTCAGTATCATAAATCAAAATCATGACACCAGAAGTCTATTATCATAGAAATTTGACATACAACAACTATCTTGTCATCCTTGGTGAAATCTGACAACACTTCCTCAATGAAATTAGGGTTTTTTGTCATTCCTGCATGATAATTTCACAAACTGCAGAGTCAGTTCAATGACATCAACTCCTACTAAAATCTACATTATCATGTGATTTCCTGAAATTATTCGAGAGTTTAGCAAGACACAGACATATTCAACAAACCAAAGCAATTTTACTAGATTATAAACGATACTGTGATATCCTGAATTGCTCCAGAGCTCAGAAAACAACAAACATATTCAAAACCTTAAATACCATATAGATAGTGAAAACTAAGAGGCACATAAGGTAATCTGAGAACTTTGTAACATGTCAATATACCTTCTCCGCCTTTGAACATGTATGGGACATTAATAGCATCTTCCACATGGCCTCCATTAAACTCCTCGAGTGTCCTACCAGCATACCCAGAATAAAACTCCATGGTAAGAATGCAATTTTGCAAGGTATATAGTTACTGTGCCTGAACTTCATGACTTTAATTTGATAATACAGGTTTAAACAATACATATTGTATGTGTAACCAATCACTGGAAATTGTCACTTTTTTCAAAAAGAAAATTTTAATACTCTATATAGAAATATAAACCATGTTCAATTCTGGATACCAAATTTTTGTGAAAATTGAATTTGAAATCACTTTTTTCAAAAAGAAAATTTTAATACTCTATATAGAAATATAAACCATGTTCAATTCTGGATACCAAATTTTTGTGAAAATTGAAATTGAATTTGAAATTTTATAGGTGTTCCCGTATGACCAAAATAGGTCGATGGGACTTGAGACTCAAGAGTACATGTACTAACAACTATAAACAGAATGGATAAAGCAACCAAAATAGGTCAATGGAACATGAGACTCAAAAGCACATGTACTAACCACTGGGAAAGGATAAAGCAACTCCTGACAAAGAGAACATTAAAAATTAATTATTTTTCTGAATAGGGTGGACCAAAGGAGACAAGCCCCCTGACAAAGTAAAGTGGAGCTAACTGCTATCGTCATTTGCACCCATAATAGATAAGTCAACACCAAGAGTGCCAAATAACGTCCTTAGGTGACTGGCCCAAGCTAATGTGGCACTAGGTGGGTAATCCTTACCCTCCCGTGGTGCTTAATTCTGGCAAGTGATAAGCCCGAAAATGTACTATTTTGCTCTTCTTATTTTGGCCTTTATATGAATATTTAAACCCAATAATCACGATGATCCTGAAAATGTACTATTTTGCTCATGATGATCCCAATTATGTTAGTGAGTGTACCTCAGGCAGTCTTCTACAGCATATCTGGGCACCTATCCAACAGTACCGTATTGTGTCCTGTAGTGGCTAGAGAGGACACATCACAGTTCTCGAGCAGGCACATCACTCTTGAGTAATAGAGGGAGAGGGTAGCCTTAGAAAAGGCATGCCCCACCAGCTAATCTTAGAGGCATGTGCCACTAGATAAAGATTCAGTGTAGTTTTATTTTTAGGAGTCAATAAAAATAAAATTCAATTTGGTTTTATTTTTAGTAAATTCTATTTCTGAGTTTCACTTGTGATCATTCAAATTTTATTTCTCAGTTTGAGTCACATGAAAACCTATTTTGTAAACCCTACTGTTCCCTTCTCAGATCTATAAGAGAGAGGGCAGACGTACGGATTCATTCATTTGAGTCTTGAGTCTTGCAGCGAGCTGTTCAGGGTTATTTTCCTGTAGCAGATTTTTTTCATGTTCAAAATTAAGAAAAGCAGTGACAGGATTTGACAGTCTATTGAAATCTGTTTTTTTTTTTTTAAAACATGTATTTATAGATTGTAGCATTTACTAGCAAAGCTGTTTTGATAGATTTTTAGATTTTGTTGTTTTTAGTTTCCTGTAAGAATTGTAATATAGTGTAGAATATGTTTACCATGAGTTAGAAAACTTATACACGCTATCATAGCGGTTTATTGAAACCTTCTAGGCATTCTTGACTAGATAGTAGGCCTGTTACCTATAAGAGGGAGCTGTCAGGAGGTTTTAGAGGTGAGATATCTAGGATCCGTGTTTGACAAAAGAACAGTAGACCTATGATAAGGTTGTTTTTTTTGTTAAGCTGTTAATCTGTTTTGTTGAGCAAAATATTCGAGTGCAGCTGTATGACTACATTCAGTCTCAGATATAAAGACAGATTGGAAGGTGCCTCTAACTGTCCCATGGAAGTGTTTGGTAAAGATATTATTGGAGGAGCAGGGTTTGTGGGACTTTGTTGAGAAACCAGTTGTAGCACCTACTGATCCAGTGTTGTTTGAAGATCATAAAAAGGTAGCCAAGATTAAGCAAATCATCCTTCCCTCAATGAAGGATCATTTGATCCCTCACATCGTCGAGAAGACAACGAGAAATGACATGTTTGATGATCTAGTTGTTGCCGCCTTTCACACACCTGGGGGGACGTGGCAGAAATCTTCAAGCCGCTCGGTGTGTCCTTGGGGGCAAGTCTCGAGTCAAAGCTGTCACCTTGTTCTTGACTCCTCCGTTTAGGCCAACTCCTAACGAAGCCAAGGGGGGTAGACCCTATTAAAAGAAAATCTATGGTTTTTAGTCTACGAAAGAAAAGACTAAATCTAAGAGTTAATATGAAATTGATAAAATAACACAACAGACTATTGCAAGAAAGAGATCACATCAACAGCATATGACAATGTAAGCGTCATTCACGACATTTTGCAATAATTGATTTAAGCATTGAAAGTAAAACAGACCAGTGCCGATGAATATGGAGTGCTTGTAAAAGTGGAGTGTTGTTGCGTCTTGTAAGTATTGCAGTTGTCTCGTTGGTCAGTTTTAAAATTGTTAATGAGTAATTAAGGGCGTGGGTTAATTGTGGGTTTGGCCCAACAAGTCGAGTCCCTTCGAACTGAGTGCTAAAGCGGTAACACCAAGTGTCCAATGGGGCGAGGATGAACCTGCTTGGAGTAGCCCATGACTCTGTAGTAGTTACCCTTTGCAACCTCCCGAGTTCTCGAGAAAATCACTTGTGTGGATTTTCCTATTAAATCTAGTAACTCGTATCCCTTTTTGATACAGCCAACTGATCAGACAAGTTGCAGCCGTGTAGAGCATACTGGGAAGGAGTCTTGGTAATTTTTTAAGGATTTTAAACTTGTGTTCTTGTTAAAAAATAAAAAACCTCCAGGAATCTCTTTCAGTCCAAATGGACCTCAATCGAGAAAGCGAGGAGGGGTTGATTTTAGATAACAGAAAAATACAAAACACAACTCACGGATTGTCTAATTAGTCCTACCACGCATCTCTTTCTCCTTTCGGGTCAATCAGGAAGTCGTGGGGTAAGTAGCATGATTACTTTGAATTTGTAAAAGATATTGAAATGCTTATGCTTCAAAGTATACAATGCTACTAAAAACAACTAAACTAGAAAAGACTGAAAAAATCACAAAAAATGCAGAATCACCCCTAGGGGGATGGGGAGTTGGCTCGAAAGAGCCTACTCAAACTTGCTTTTTATTACTTGATTACAATGTTTTAGCAAAAATGCCCTTTGGTCCTTGTTATTTGGGATCCGAAGGCTTACAAAATATGAGGAAAATAAGCCCAGCTAAGGGGGAAGCCTTTTTGGAAGCTCCAGATGGCCCACAAATTGGTTTTTGGGCAGCATATCCTCTTCTTTTCGAACAGACCTGCTAAAAACCAGCAAGCAAATTTTAGTAGAAAATGCCCAAAAACATTTTAGAAGTGTCTTTGGACAACACACAAAATACCCAAAAAAATCAAGTTAAAATGATTAAAAAAAAGGGCAAAAAGGAACCAAGGAAAGCAAGCTTTCCTTGGGATCTTAGCTTGCCTTTTGGGCAGCCAATATGATATGCAACCAATTGCTAGATTTGTTTTTTTAAACTTCGAAATAAACCAACTTTAAACAAGCTACAAATTTCCTTTATAATGCTTGCAAAAGAAGGTAATTTGAACTAGATCTCTTCAAATATAACTTTGCATGCAAACTAAAACTAAAATCTAAACTTAGGAAAGAATCTTACTAACTAGGTCTATATATGATTTTCTTAGTGAAATAGATCTAATCGATAAGATTCTTAAATGGTAACCAATTTGAAGAAAATTTGAATTTTGGAGGAAGAGGAAAAGAATAGTGCTTGTTTCTGAAATAGATCTGCAAAAGAAACTTGTCAGTGAAGCATCGAGGAGCACAATCTTCGTAATCTTTGTTGGAAAACCAGTGGAATCAAACTTGAACCACAGCTCTTCCAATCACAGCAAACCTGCAAGCTAAACAACAAATCTTGTAAACAAAACCATTAAATCTGAAGATACATATGAGAAATAGATAACATAGCATGAAAATAATCTTATTTAGCATGCAAATATTAGCTCATTCAAACATATGTAGCAAAATAGGAGTAAGTAAACTTACTTACAATGATCTATTCCTATGATTCCAATAATCATTAAGGCAGACAACAGTTTAATGCAAAAAATGAAACAATAGCAGTTCACCTCAAAAGCAGCATGATAATGATGATCCACACATGAAAAGTACTCCACAATTTAGCCTCCAAAGCTTCTCTTTTATTTCAACAAAAGAATGATCAATACAATATTACACAATATCAAGCCTTTCTCCCCGGCTCTAACTAGCTTGGAAGAGAGAAAGGTTGTTTTATTTATAGCCAGAGCCAAGCCCCTGGGGGGTTACCAACACTAAAGATAAACCCGGAGTTATCTGACCCTGAACTGAAGAGGAACTGAGTTGAAGTGAAGAAGGACTGAGTAGAACTGCAGAGGTGATTAACACCTCTCTTTGTTAACTCGTAATCATTTGCCAACCAACTCCATCTAATTGCCAAATCACCAAATCGACATCCTTCAAGATCAAATCGGCAGCAAACTCCTCAAGCGTGAGCTCATGAGGTTGGTAGGTGATGTCACCACATGCATGTGCATCCAAAAAAGGTATAAACCATGGTTTCTTTTAACCAACTCACGCTTTGAATAATGGAAGGGGCGAACCCCTCCTTCCCCTCACGCGAGCTTCAAATTATTCACGTGAAGAAATGTTTAAGTTATAACTTGGTCCCTTTTTTTTTAAAACCCAAAGTTTTATTTTTTTTAAACATCAAAATGGAGGTGGGTCCACTATCCACCTCACACTAGCCTTCATGCTAGCATGGAGCTCGCATGGAGCTCACATCATCCATCCTCACGTGAGCCTCATGTATTAAACCCACTCTTTAATACCAAGTTTTAAAATAATCCTATGTTTGAAAAAGGGTCGTGAGCCTTAGGGGGACCCATGCCATGTCACCCCTTTTTAAATTTTATTTTTTTTACTTTTCAAACATTTGACCTTAGTGCAGCATTAAAATGCTCTTTTGATGCATTTTTAGCTGAATAATGCTCCACAAGCTGATCTAGCTGCCCGACCGATGTGGAAAGTGGTCCATAGGGTAAAGTGGACGCTCCGGGTGTGAAAACGAGTGTCTCCGCGTAAAAAACGGACTACGTATTTGACTTTTATTACATTTTCAATATTTTTAATTAAACCATTAAAAAATGGTCTAATTTTGCGGAAAATTTTATTTTTCTCGAAAACTAACGAAACTTTAGGGGGACCTAGCACATGTCCATACGACTCAAAATCAATGCCTGGCACGTTGAAAAACATTGACACAAAGGCTCTAATAACCTCCTAAGGCCAAAACACCAAGACAACTACCCCAACTTTGGAGGTGTGAGTGAAAAACTCAGAAATTATTAGTCGTTTGTTCAACAACCAATAATGATCGAGGGAAGAAATACTCTGGGCTAGTCGGCTTGATGCTCAAGTCCGGGAAGCCGAGCCTTTTATAAAAAATTAAATGCTAGGACATTGTTTACAATTTCCTCAAGGTGGTATGAACATGTGTTTACAAAAAAAATGACAAAAAGTTCCCAGACAAACCCTGAATGACTTCTGAATTCTGAAAGGTGAACAAGTGTATGTTCTCATCACCCGGCTCACTTGATAATACCGACTAAGTATGACTTAGTAGGTAACACTAGTCACTCTTTATTAGAATGAGAACATCAACCAAATATGTTGTTAAGAAATAAGCTTACAGCCACTAGTGCAAGGGGTAGTTGCCCCTCTAGATAATATAAGATAAGATAATTGTATTAATGTCCAACAAATGACCACAAAAAGTAGGTCAATAGGACTGTGTGGGAGCGTAAAAGTAGCTCCTATAAAAAGATAAAAGTAGAAAAAAACCAAACGCTTTCCCTATAAATGGAGGGCCATCTCAGTGAGAAAAATATACAAGGAGAGATACAAATAGAACTGATCCAAGGAAGGTAAGTGGAACCAAGAGTTGTGATGCAAGGATGGTGGCAGTGAAACTGTCATGGGCCACTGGAAGCACTGGGAGTATCTCTCCTACCATCCAAGAACAATTGAAGGAAGCTCAAAATAGTACTTTGATTGGAGGAAGAGCTAGAAGAGGAACTGGAATGAGTAGTGCACCACTGCCTGGAGGAGGGTGCTTGATGCTGCAACCAAGAAGAAGTCATTCGTCTGTTGCGGTGGGGCCGAGATTGTCCCCGTTTCTGGTGTTGGGTGGAGGTAGAGATGGTATGTCGTGTCCTAACAGAGTAGTGAAGGTTTGTGCCATCATATGTCTATCTCTTAGTGCTTCTAGAGGAAGGAAGCACTCAAAAGAAAGAAGTATTACGTTGAAAGGAGCCTGGTCCTAGCTGAGAATATTGTTGAAGGGTGAAAAAGCAAAGCCAAAGGACCTCCTGCAAGTTTAAGGCTACACTGTTGAAAAATAACTCTGAAGGTCCTCACTGTTATTTTGGTGTGGGTGTGATGAGGACTTAGACTTTGTTCTTTGTATATTTATGTATAAAGTGAATTATATATAAATAAGTAATGTTTTGTACTTTATAGAATGGGTCTCGCTTAATTGATTATTTAATAATTAAAGTGAATTAATTATTGAATGTGAATGCATTAAATGATATCCCTTGATTTTGTAAACGAATCTCAACCCTACATTAGGTGGTTAAGATAGGTAGTTACAAATTTTAAAGTATAAAACAAAGAGAGAAAGGAAAAATGACATAAACCATTAATGAGAAGAGAGGAAGAGGAGAAATGAAGAGAGAGAAGAGATACCCTAGAGCAGTGGCATGATTCCCAAGGCAAGGAGCAGGGGCACATTTTCCAAGGTATCCAGAAGGACCATACAACAGCAGACTGGCAGGCAGTACAACAGCACGTGTGGGCACATTTCCCAAGGCAGCGCTATTAGAGACTGACAGGCCTTACAGCAGCATTGATATCTAGCACGTGTGGCACGAACTTCGAGGCAAAAAGTACAATCATACAACACGTGTGGGGGTCATACAGTTGTTATTGGGCACAAAATTCGAGGTATTTTGTTTGTTGCTCTAGTTTGGTGTAATTCTGTCAGTGAGGGTTGAAGGAATTAATTCTTGTGTTGATGAAAATTTCTGAGTACTCTTAATAAAATTTTCTTCTTCTAGGGTTTTCCCCAGAGTTGGGGTTTTGTCCGGTCTTTTGATCAAAAATATCTGTGTCTCACGTGTATGATTGATATTTCAGTGTTTGATACTTCATGGTATCAAAGTTGTATTGAAGTAGGGTTCAAGATTGTGATTCACAGTTAAAAGAAGTTGTGTTGTCTTTCAGTTAATATCTGTTGTAAGTAATTTTCAATGATGAGCACACGATATGAGGATAGATTGGATGGTGTATCCAACTATCTTCCAAGGAAAGTAAGGATTACTATCGTATTAAAAGAATGGAAAATATGGAGTTTTGCTAACACCAAGACGACCAAGCCTACAGACCAGGGTGCACTAGATGAGTTTGAAGCACTTGAAGCCAGAGCCCAGAGAGTGATCCTAAATGGAGTGAAAGACCATCTCATTCCACATTTAGCAGAGAAGAAAACTGCTAAAGACATGTGGGATACTCTGAACGAGTTATTTGAAGCCAAGAACAAGAACTGCAAAATGGCACTGAAGGACAAGCTACACAATGTCAAGATGAACAAGGATGAGGGTATAGCCTCCTACTTAATTCATGTGGCACAAGTCAAAGATGAGTTAGCAGTTGTAAGAGATATTGTCCCTAATTTAGAACTGGTGAGGATAGCCCTGAAGGGTTTCACCAAGAAGTGGGACGTATTTATGAAGTGCATTGTAGGTAGAAAAAAGCTTCCCAATTGATCCAGATTGTGGGATGACTTTACTCGGGAGGAGATTTAAGAGGGTCTCTGGGTAGTCAGGTCAGTGAAGAAGTGGAGCAGAATGTGGCACTTGCAACAAAATCTAACAAGAAGAAGAAAGACATTTGTCAGGTTTGATGTTTTCAGTGTGGTCAAATGGGACATTATGCCTCTAAGTGTCCTGAGAAGAAGAAAGAGAAGATGGAGAGAGACATGGCAGCATCTGCAGCAGTGGAAGACTATGCAGTGAAGTTTGAACAAGAGTTTTCTCTTGTCTCTATTCATTCCAGTATAGGGAGCTCTGTTTTTTAGAATGTTTGGGTTGTTGACAGTGGAACAACCAGACACATGACTGGAATCTATGATATATTTCAAATTATCACGGAGTTGGGACGAGGACACTATATTCAAACAGATATAGACAGTGAACAGGTAGCGATACGAGGGGTTGGAACAGTCAGGTTCCAACTAAACCTTGGTGAGGCCTTGGAGATACACGGAGTGCTCTTTGTTCTTGGGATAAGAGTTAGCAAACTCTCAGTATCATCCTTTGAGGGTGTGAAGGTTATGGGATAATGGTGAGGTCTAGCCTTGTTTTCCAGTATCAGAGAGATGAGCCAATTGATACTACCATTCTATTAGGAGATCGTAAGGACAGGCTCTATGTTTTGAGAGGGCACATTGTACGTCCAAGAGCAGGTGGGTGGTTGTCAGAGTCAGAGGATGAGGTGAGAGTTGCATCTTATGTGCATGTTTCTGATGAGGAGAGTGATTCTCACCAGAGCACTGGCAAGCTATGTTTTAAAAATCGGTTGAATCGGAATCGAAATCGGCCAATTCACAAATTCGTTGGTCGACCGGTACAAAAATCGGTTCAGTAGACCGGTTTGGTACCGAACCGGCCAATTCGGTACCGATTCGACCGGTTCAAACCGGTACAAAAATCAGTTTGGTGGACCGATTTGGTACCAAATTGGCCGATTCGGTACCGGCTCAACCAGTTCGGTACCAAACCAGCCTAACTGAAGATCCACGTTAAAAATTTGTGGACGCAGGAGAGACGTAGGGGACAGTAAAATAGGTTTTTTTAAAGTTTTTTTTAAGTTTTCTTTTGTTTTTTTAATTAATGATTTAACTTTACGGAACCCCTGGGCCCTCACACTCACCGCTAACCTAACCTAGAACCCCTCATAGTCACACTCATTTCAACCCCTCACGAGTCACGCTCACTCATTCTATTGTTATTTGTGACTGACGGCGATTTGAAATTTGAAGTTGTCGGCGGAAAAGGGAGAAGTAGAGCACATTGTGGGATACTGTGGGAGAGTCGACCGGACTGACGAATGATCATTGAATTCTGAACCATGAGACCGTTGTTGTAGCCTGTGTGTGCCACTGCCTACATGGAGTCGTGGAAGTTGAACTTGAAACTGTAACTTGTAAGTGGCCTGTGGACTGTGGAAGGAGCCAAAATTTGAAGGTAAAGTTTAAACTCTAAACAGTTTTAAAACTTAAATTAGAGTCTAGATGCTAGAGTCTAGACTGATATTTTAAATTTTAATTTTAAAGTTTTAAATTTCAAACAGTTAAGTATTAAAAGTTTAAATACATATTACAATCATCAATGGCACTGAGCAGAACTTAAACTGTAACTTGTAAGTGGCTTGTGGACTATTGGAAGTAGAAGTTGAACTTGAAACTGTAACTTGTAAGTAGCCCGTGGACTGTGGAAGGAGCCAAACTTTGAAGGTAAAGTTTAAACTTTAAACAGTTTTAAAACTTAAATTAGAGTCTAGATGCTAGAATCTAGACTAATATTTTAAATTTTAATTTTAAAGTTTTAAATTTTAAACAGTTAAGTATTAAAAGTTTAAATACATATTACAATCATCAATGGCACTGGGCAGAACTTAAAATTTTCAGTTTGTTTGATTATATTTGTAATTTTGCATCCTATTTGTTTTTATGTGCATCTTATAATTTTTATTTTTTTCTTTGCATGTTAAAAATTCAATGACAATCAACTTCAAGTTCAGAATCTAGATCTACATTCTATAACCATTGGCTTCGTCACCGGCATCTTCTATAGCAGCTAACTCAAGGTGGTTTTTCCATGGGTAAATAGGTTCAAGCCCTTGGCTTTCCCTCTCTCTATTATGGTCAAGTAAAGCAAACCATTCACTTACTTTGTAAGGAATTCTTTCCACATCATTAATTTCATCAACTTCAAGTGTAGGATCCTCAATTATTTGCTCTTGATTTATTTCATTACTCTGCTCTTGACCTTGAGGTTGATTTTCATTTCTTCTCAATTCTTCCAACTCCTCCGAACATTCGTTCCTAAGCATTTCCAAATTAATTCTTCTAGCAATTTCAGCTATCTGATCTTCTTTAGAAGAGGAATCAGAATCTTCCATTGCCATGAACATGTTTCCAGGTTGACCATATTCCCAAACCTCATTTTCATCTTCCACAATATTAGCTTTATTCAACAATTCATCTCCATATGTGTTTTTAATCCCTTCCTCAAAAGTCTCCAAATGTTTTTCATAACAGGGTTCTCTATTAATCCTAATTAGAGCACCGTCAGAGTTTGGAACACAAATATATGATAGATCCATCATAAGGTATCTGCCTAAACCAGCTGCCCACTTCCTAGATAAAAGCATTCCATATGTCGGGGGCAAGTCAATAACAACTACATCCATCATAGTGGAAATGTCTGAGCATGCCAACAGATCAGCCCTAAGGTTTTTTATTAAACCATAGGATGGCACACGCCTAGAGTCTATGCCACAGACATTCCCATAAGGCCGAGTCACCTCCAATCCCATTTCCTTCATGACATGTAAAGGCATCACATTCATAGTTGCTCCAGAATCCAACATGCAATTGTGCAGGAGCATATTCTGAATGTGTAAGGTTAGGTAAAACAAAGGGTGACCCCCGTTCTTTCTCTCGTAAATAGCAGACTGGATGTTCACAAGGGTGGATCATTTTCATCTTTGCTAGGTTGCATCCCACTAGAGCTTTGTATGTGACAGGATTCTAAGACAACCTCAGGAGTCTTTTCTTGGCCAATGCCATCAAAGAACTTCTCTACTTGGCTTCTTACTGAGGGCACTTTCATCAACTCCGTGACAGGGATATTACACATTATCTTGCCTAACTCCTTCTTCATATCAATATTCAAATTGAAATCTTCTAAGGCAAAATCTTCTTCTTCCCTTTTATCGTCATTAATTTCTTTGCGTTTGTCTAGGAAAGAAGGTGGAGGATCAACTCTTCGTTTATAGATTCTAATTTGTGGTTGTTCCTTTGTTTCAGGGAGATTTATGGCACAACATGAGGGACTGGGTTCATCAACAAAATCTTCTTCTTGCTCCCATGGCTCTTCTTCTTGCTCCCATGGCTCTTCTTCCAAGAGAATTCTTCCAAACCCATCATCAAAAGATAAGTCATTAATAAAGTTGATGTTGTTTGGTTGGTCATCAGGATAGTTGGTGTCAAACGGTTCTTCTTCGTTCTCATCACACCAATTTACAATCTTCCTCTGAGAATTTTCTGGATATTCAGGTCGTCTTCTATTATTATCTCGCTCGGGCCTTCTATTATTGTTCTAGTAGGGCTTGGGGCCATAAGGGTTTCTATGTCTCTCAGGATCATGAAAACTAGCGACACTTTTTGTCAGGACAGGTAGTTGTCCCATCATCTCTTGCATGGTTTCTAACGTGTCCTTTGAATCCTTTAGTTCATTCACAGGTTCCTTAGGCTTTCGAAGCTTAGGGTCAGATCTAGAAGTGGATGGGGCAAAGTGATCGAAAAAGTTTTGCTTGCCCATAGATGCCGCATTCTGCTCAGCCATCTTCGCATTGAATTGGGAAGTCTTCAAGTCATTGGGATTCTTATCCTTTAAGCGCTATCCCAACCACCCTTCAAAAGCATTCAAGTAATGAATAACAATGACTTGGTCCTTGGGTTTAATTTCTTCTGGGATATTTCCTATACTCTTGTCAAATCTTATGTTAAACTCATGGACTGTTTCGTTTTCCCTCTTCCTGATGTCAAACAGTTGATGTAAGAGGAATTTCCCATCTAACTTGCGAGACCAGTCACTATTAAGCTTTGCGACAAAATTGTCATACCCATTAATGGATGAGGCAGTCAATCTATCAAACCAATTCCGCACATCTCCTTCCAAAGAATGCAGAAGGCCCTTCATGAAGACATCTTCATTAGATGCTCCATATGCTTCCATGTGTTCCCAGACTTTGTCAATATGATCTTCAATGGAGATAGTTGACACTCCATCAAACTTGGGAACGTTTTCAAAGTATTTATCAGGCATGTCATGGGGGGCTCCCTGGATCAAGGAAAAATCTAAAGGAGATGGCTTAGCCTTCCTTCCAAAAATCCTAGGGTTCTGTGGAGGGGGAACATTTTGATTTCCACTAGTGTTTGTTCCGGCCATTGGATTAGATGAAGTCGAAGGAGATCCAAAAAGATGACTCAGGAAAACAGTGGGACTAGATATCTTCCAAAAGAAATTGGAAGAGTCTTCTTTAGTTTGTCTGCGGTTCCTCATGTAAGTTGTAGGGATTCCCTCAGGATTTACAGAAAGTTCTAAGAACTTACGATTAATACGTTGGGTACGGTCCTCAGTGGAGACGCGGGGTGGAGTCGCCAAGTGAACCACACAAGTAATTCACCGAAAAGATATATGTCGTGGGAGAGGTGAGGTAATGTCGAACCAAGGTAGGCCTCTACCTCTCCAGCAACGACGCCAAAATGTTGTCACCAAACTTGTAGTTGCCCCTATAAGGTGGATCCGAGATGGATGGTAGAGGGACGAACAACTAAAGAGGTGGAACCAAGACAGCCTTGATTCCCAAATGCATGGTTGTCACGCCAATCGAGGCAATCTTCACTTGATGTTATCATAGCCCAAGACAACAATGGGGGAAACCCGAATCTACTCCCGACAGGAGAGATCAGACCAAAACACCAGATCAAATCAATGGGAGTTGAAGTACGTAAGGTGTAAGGTGAAGTAAACCTTAGATCTGTGGATAAAGTCACAAGGTGAGTTATGGTTTGGATCAAGAGGTTTATGTAACTTGAAATGTGATCCAATGTTGAAATGCAAGTGACTTATGAGTCTTTTACTAGATCCAGAATCAAGGTACTAGCAAATGATAGTAATATTCACTGCCTTGGGAACTGTGTCCAATGCAAGGAGGTTTAGAACAAGATTGGGGCTATCTAGTACCACAGGATAGACTTGACGAAAGGTATGACAGTGTCAAAGTACTCAAACCTCAGGGATAAGGTCAAAACGCAAGAGAAATTGGCCAATTGGAGGGTAGCGCCAGGGTTTAGAGAGCAGTGCCTTGGGATTCGGGCCCAATGGAGTCACCTAAGCAAAACGTCTAGGAAGACCCACTTAGGGTTTGACCCGATCTACAAAACCCAGAAATGGTTTGCCAAAAATATCAAGCGGTTTGATCTATAATATTTTTTTATTTTTTATATTTAGGGTTTTGACAATAAAATAAAAGGTGCCAATGGATTAAGATCAAGAAGAGAAGAACTAACCTATAGATCTTACCTGGATAACCTTGTAGATGCCTTGATGATGATGATCTATGTTGTCCTGATCAATTTGAGAAGATTTGGATGAAGCCTCTATGAAAATCGATTTTCTCAAGGAAGCCAATGCGCCCTCTCTCCTGCACAACAAACATCAACCATATCAGATTTGATGCATCAAGAGGAATGGACAAATGCTACAGAAAAATAACAAGTTAAAATCATAGATCACAATGATACTAATGATAACCCCCTGATACGGGCAAAGCCAAGCCAAGCGAGTTGAGGAACCCCTGCAAAAACGCTCAAGTGAAGTCGCCCTCCTGGAGACAAGATAAAGTTTCCACGAAAAATATAGATCTCACCACAAATACCCAAATGCTAGGAAGCAATAGACTTTCCAATCACCATCAAAGAATACCAGATGCAAAGGAGACCCAAGAATTTCCACAAAATAGTTTTCTATTATCAAGATTCCAAGAGCCAGAGCCCCTTTTACAATGAGAAGCTCTCTCTTTTAAAAAGGAATGAGAGATAACAAAATCCTAACCATTTTTAAAATGGATGGCTAAGATTCAAAGATCAAAACGATCTAATCAACGGTTCAGATGAGCTCAACATAAAGTACATGGATCAATACAATAATATAATATATAAATGAACCAAATAACCCTTGGAGAGGGAATCCTACTCAATAAAAATGAATAAAGCTCATGGTGGGTCCAGGGGGTATTAACTAACGCCCCTAGTGTGTCCCCATGGCACAATATAAATAAAATATATTTTTAAATGCAAAATAGTGCTTCTCTGAGGAAATCGTGAGCCACCAAAAGCTCCAGAAAATCATAAAATATGTTGGAGAGATGGATGTGGGTCCATCCAAATGTTGAAACTGCTGGAGGAGTGGAAGACATCACACTCATCATCAAAACTCATCCCATGCCATTTCCCTGCCTCGATATCCCAAATCGAATTCTTCAGTAGCCATTTTTGTCATTTTTAATCTGCCTCAAGAAACGTGACACTGTCCAAACTGCCTCCTGGAGTGCCTGCGTTGTCAAACTGAGCCCACCGAGTTCTCTGGGAGAGGGATAAATTGGTAAAAACAAGTGGCTGGACCACCCCCTCCTCATACAACGCCCTAGGTGAACCAATCAAATCACCTTTCTCCTCTGACAAGCAACCCAGCATGGCAAAACTGCATCAAAATGGTATACTGAGACAGATCATCACTGTAACTGCCCGGAACTGAAAATAAGTTGTCTCATTGGACTCAGGGAGCCCAAATCCATCTAAGGTGAATACTCATACACCCTATAGGTCTCTGCATGATCATCTACAATATCCAATATACCCAGATAGATAAAATAATAATCTGTAAATGACCCAATAATATGACCAGGCTAACATCAATCTGCTGTAAGTGTTTAGAGGCTGAGGCATGCTCTACAAATCATTCAAATAACAATTATAGAAAGTAGTAATCATTTCACTAGCGATCTACCAACCAAATACATAGAGTTTCGTTAATTAATTATAACTCAGACCAAACTTTCAAGACCAAACACATTTCATAGTTGTAATCAATTTGCTAGTGAAGGGTGAAGGCTAAAAATCAAAAGGCTAGGCTAAAGGGTGACTACCAACTTGACACTGTGACACTTCGGATATGGAAAGGGGATACTCACTCTAGCATATACCGGACAAACAATAACACAGGGGATGGCAGTGTCTCACAAATGGATAAGTTACGTTCAGAGGTGCTTATTCACCTTGACACAAGATAATATCTGTTGAATCATATACATGTAAATCACCAATCTGACCCAATATCTGTCCACTGAGAAACTGCTGTTGCAACTCTAGGCAATACTAACTGCTCTGTAAATGGCTAAATGGCTACATCAGTCCTCAGGTTTGAGTGTCCTGAGACTCAATCATGGCATGGGAAAGTACTATAGTCCATCATAGATGCTCATCTCAGCATCTCATATGTAAGGGAACTGGCTGAAAAAGTGTATTGAAATCTGAAAAATAGAATATGGTAGCCCGGCTACTATATATGTGATAACAACGTTTGCATCTGATCGGGTGAAAGATGCAAATCTGTTATTTCATCTTTTGGATGAGGTTGTTGAAGAGGTGGGGGCAGCTAATGTTGTGCAAATCATCACAGATAATGCCTCAAACTATGTTCTTGCTAGTAAGATGTTAGAGGAAAAACATAAAACCATATTCTAGACTCCATGTGCAGCAAATTGCATAGACCTCATGCTTGAGGACATATGCAAACAGGATTGGATCAAAGACACTATAAAGCATGCCAAAAGCATCACCAAATACATCTACAACCACAATTGGGTATTGAGCTTGATGAGGAGACACACACAAGGCAGGGAGCTTGTTAGGCCTGCAATTACTAGATTTGCAACTCACTTCCTCACGTTGCAATCTCTCCTTTCCCAAGCACAGAACTTGGAGAAAATGTTTTCAAGTGATGAATGGAATTCATCCCAATGGGCCTGCAAACAAGATGGAAAAGACACCAAGAAAAGAATTAAGATCTTTTCATTTGGAAAAAAGCAGTAGAGGTTGTGGCAATTACTGAGCCACTAGTTAAGGTGTTACGGTTGGTTGATGGGGAAAAATTGGCCATGGACTACATTTATGAAGTTATGGATCAAGCAAAGGAGCAGATAAGGGCAGCATACAAAAATAGAGTGGCCAAGTATGGGCCTATTTGGGAGATGATTGATAGGAGATGGAACAATCAACTCCATCGCTCTATACATGCAGCTGGGTATTTTCTAAACCCA
Source organism: Pseudotsuga menziesii (assembly GCA_001517045.1). NCBI lineage: Eukaryota > Viridiplantae > Streptophyta > Pinopsida > Pinales > Pinaceae > Pseudotsuga > Pseudotsuga menziesii. The sequence goes on along the minus strand of LPNX010089598.1, from coordinate 44,454 downwards.
AGGTATCATTATAGAGATCATATTGATCAAGATCCGACTAGGGAGATAGCAGATGGATAGTATTCTTTCCTTGAGTGCATGGTTAGAAATGAGGCGAGCCAATTGGAGATACATCGACAGATCAACTCTTTCAACGCCGCCACAGGTACCTTTGGCAAAAATGTGGCTAAGATTTCAAGAGAGGTGGACCAACCAGGTAAACATTTCCATTGTTTGATTAACTTATGTTTTTAAACTATAAACTTTAAACTTTAAACTTTAAATTGTAAATAGTAAATACTGCAATTCTTAGCCAAATTCACAACATAATTTGTTGAATTAACTACCTTGACTCTTCACATTTGCAACACAATGGTGGAAGGCATTTGGTTACCATACTAAACTATTGCAAAAGTTTGCAATTCGGGTCCTAAGTCAAACCTGCAGCTCTTCTGGGTGTGAGCACAATTGATCTTTGTTTGAGCGGATTCACACAAAGAAGAGAAACCGTTTAGAGCAGAAACAGTTAAACAGTCTAGTCTTCGTGCAGTACAACCTTCGACCTAGGCGCAACCAATTGATGAACAAAAGAACTAATACGGATCCCATTGTTTTGGATGATATAAATCCAACCTCAACTTGGGTAGTGGAGACTCAAGAGGCATAGTTTGGTGTTGACCTGGATGTTGAGTTGGAGGACTTGCTTGAGGTTCCATTGGATGCAGATCCTCTATTGTCGATGCCATCAGTTCATACAGGTGTAGATCCTGAGATAGCAGGCATGGCGGGCACTAGTCGACCAGGACCTCATACTTATAATCGTCGACGACGTTGGCATTCATCCAGTACTACTACTTCATTAGCAAATGACTTTGATCCTAAGGAGCTCGAGACTAGGCCAGATCATGATGCCTTTGCTAGTCCTTCTGGTTCTTATTGTAGTTATAGCTCTAGTTCTAGCAGTCGTGCAAATGGTGCCGAGTTTGATGATGATCATTGATGATGTATTATGTAGTTGACTATGTAGCATGTTTTTTGGACTCTACAGTCCATATAACCTTTACTATATAGGCCTTGTTATCCACTTATTTGTACCATAGTTGGATTAGCTGAGGAGCCGCCGATTGACAAACATGACAAATGTTTGATTCCAGTGTTTCAGATGATCCGCCTTTGTGTCTAGTCAGTTTTGGCTAGTCAGTTTTTTGTTTGAATAATTTTGACCATGGCCCCGCGGGGTTTGTAATAAAATGTGCTAGTAGGGTGTTTTGAGTGGTTCGGTCTCATAAGACGTAGAATTTCAACTAAGGTATTCCAGGGAGTTTTTTGCCCTTGACAATTATGCTTTGCCTATAGCCGAGTATAATTGACAAGGTTTTCTCTCGCTTCCTCCAAAGCTGGAATGCCCGATTTTGAATTCTAGGCCTTGGGGGGTTATTAGAGCCCAACTGTGTATATATAAACCTACTCGGCATTATTAGAATAGAGCATGGTTATGTCCTAAGTCAATAGGACCCTCAAAAAAAATTCCGAAAAAATTTTACCGGACGCGTCAAAATTTTTATTTTTAATTTTTTTAATTTTTTAATTTTTCCTAAGTTATTTAATTAAATTTTTCCATAATTTAAATGGAAAAATTCATTTTGTAATAAGTTAGTCATCCGGAACTCGAATTCAGTGATTGAAGGTTCTAACCTTCAGTCAAAAATCATTCATGATCAATCGGCCAGCTATCTCCAAGTTTCAAAAATTCATTCGGCCTCATAATTAATAATTTCTCAAAAAAGTCATTTATGGAGAAATTATTAATTAAAATATTAAAAATGAATATTTTGGAGAAAATCAAAAACTCTTCAAAATTAACCAAATTGAATAAAATAAATGGCTAAATGACATGGCACGAAGCATTTATGGTGATTCCAATCAATATCGGTCAGTTTCAGATCAAGTATCGGAGTGTAGCAGTTGAACTATCAGTCAGAAATTTTCCCTCTTTAGTCAAATCCGTTTTTGGTTGAAGTGTGGGTTATCTAATTGGTTGGGTGATCATTACGAGGGAGGATGAGCCACCTCACCCCCCCCCCCTCATTACTCCAGCACTCAGTTACAACTCGGTTGCAGCTCAGTTCAACTCCAAATCATCATGCCGAGCTCATTCAATTACTCTGATGTTACTCTTAGTCTGGTTTTAGGGTTTTGGGTCTTCTCTCATTGTATAAATAGAGGCTTCTTTAGCTCTATCAGTGTGGAACTTTTGTGGCAGAGTTACTCTGTAAAAATTGTATCAGGCTTTGCTTTGAATTTTTAATAAGAATTTCGACTTTGGAAGTCTATGAGCTCTTGCATGTGATATACATTTCATGGTTGAGGTGACATTACTTCTAACCCTTTGCTTTTAAATACTTTGAATGAGATCAAATTTTGTTTTGTTAAAGCTCAAGAAGGCCACTGTTAGCACGGTAGGCTAATCATTTGAAGTTCCAAGTTGATTATTTATGCAAAGTAAATTAGAATCTTGATGAACATGAGTAGTCAGTAATACGTAGTGTTGATCTTGATTTAATTCTCTTAGCATACTTTCATATGATTTGATCTCACTTGTGTTTGAGTTTTGGTGTTATTAGGTTTCACAGGTTGAGGAAGGGTGTGAGTTCAGCTACATCTAGCCCAAGCTTCAAGCAACCTCTTTGTTTTAACACTTTGTGATTGCAGGACCTACACAGATCGTATTCTTCTCTTACAAAAGAAAGCTAGAAACTTCTCTTCGGCTCTTGTGTTCCATCCACAAGAAACCCTTCTTCTTTACCCTTTTCTTTTTCTTGTTTTGCATTGCTTAAGAAGTAGATCCACTCTTTCATTGCTTATATTTAGATTTGTCTTCTTAGGCTTTGTTAGATCTAGTATTGTTCATTAGATCTAGGAAAAAGTTTGTACTTTCCATGCAAAATTTCAAAAAAAATTCTAAGTACAAAAAAAATTTCCAAATTTTTTTTTGTTTGCATTGTCTTTCCTATCACTTTTTAGTATTGTTAGCTTGCTGATTTTTTATTTTTGTGACAAGTACAGCGGAAGTGCTGGCGAAAAATTGAAGATTCAAGGCGTAAAAAAGATTCATTATTCTCCTTCCTTCATTCCCCTTTCTCAGCTCAATCCGGAAGCCTTCCAAAGATAGAAAAGGCGGCAAAAAGCATCAAAAGAAAGGCATTGTAAAGAATTAATAAAAGAGCAAGTGGGATTAAGGCTCCCACACCCCACTTCCCTCATTTGGGGGAAACCTGTATCGTCATTGTCCATATTTCACTTTCTTTCAATTTGCTTTATACCTGCAAAATAAATAAATGGTGAAAGTATAAGAGGGTAATCAGTTTCAATTTGATAAAAAGCTTAATTAGATTTGATTACATTAGTATATTCTTGCTAGTTTCCTCTTATGCAATCTGTTCTCATGCTAGATTAGGCTTGGTTTCATTTTGCTTGCATAAAATTATCAGAAAAGAAAAATTTGTTTGATTAGTTGTTGATTAGTTTATCATCCTTGAAAAGTGAAGTAAAATGTCTCTCGGATTATTTACTTGGTTAATGCATTGCTTCTTTACTTTCTTGATAGAGTTTTGCTTACCCCCCTTGCTTTCCCGATTAGGGCCCTAAAAAGCCTGAAAGAGACTCTTGGGTGGTTTTGATCTTTATGTTTCCATTTTCTTTAAGGTTTAACGAATTAATTAAGTCTCTTGAACTTGCAGTAACACAAGTCAATATCACTCTCTATCGGAGAGCATACTTAGAACTGCATACCCCTGCATTAGGCATCTTAGATTAGCTAAGTCTCTTAAACCACTGTCATAAGACGGGGTCAAGAGCGCTCTCTGTTGGAAAGTCTTAATCAATTAACTTAATAAAATTTGCAACACACACCCCCTAATTAATTAACTTCATTCTCTCCTTGCCAGAGTATGCTCTGACCGACCTCAAAATCGGAGTACCCAGAAATGGCACTGGATCTCTAATCTTGCAAGAATAACTTAATAAAATTTAAAACCCCGTGACCAATGCACCGACGTTGTAGGGAATTTTCTAAAGTACTTCTTAGTAGAGGCGCCGGAACCCCCGTTGTCTAAGCTTCTCAGCTAGCTGGTCAATCTCTGCGATACCAGCCTGGGATACTGGGCGGGCCCGACATGTCTTCAATGGATTGAACTTGGAATATTCTCTCAGCTTTTTTGACAAACCTTCGTTGACACCCTAATCAAGATCACTTAAAATTCTTAAAATCTACCAAGAGCACTTACACAACCTAATATTCACTAGTTTGATTTATAGATTTGTTATTTAATTCTTTGCGCATTTCAATATTTTGACTCCACAAGGCACTGGTCCTTTTTAATCTACATAATTATTTTATTTTGATCAATTGTCTGTGGCCTGTTATAATTTCTATCTGTGAATGCATATGTAACTAAGTCTGGAATCATTCTTATCTTTTAATCTCTTGCTAGAAACGTGAATTGCTTTTGATTTATGTGTCATACTCATAATAAATAAACACCTCTAATCACAATAACTCCTAAACAACACCCATCCGCATCCATAATCAATTAAAACACTTTAACCACATTGAGCCTTAGAAAACTCTTTGTTAGGGACTACCCCCCTTGGCTTCGTTAGGAGTTAGCCTAAACGGAGGAGCTAGGAGTAGGTGACAGTATCTAGCTCTGTGCTTGCCCCCAAGGTCATGTTATCACCAACCTTGTAGTTGCCTGTGTGAGGTGGATCCAGGATGGATGGTAGAGGGGCAAGCAACTACGGGGTGGAACCACGACTGCCTAGACTCCCAAATGGATGGTTGTCACGTCAATCAAGGCAGCCTTCACTTTATGTTATCTAAGTCCAAGACAACAACGGGGGAGACCTGGATCTGCTCCCGACAGGAGAGATCAGACCTAGACACCAGAGCAAATCAAATGTGGCTTTGAGGTACGTAAGGTGTAAGGTAAATGAAAACCCTAGCTCTAGGGTTTAGGTAGTAGCAACTGATGCTGATGACCACTGTCTTGGGAAACATAACTATGACAAGGTAAGCAAGGCAGAGTTGGGACTGTCTAGTACCAAGGAGACAGACTCAGTGAAAGATAGGTAACTTGGGTTATCAATAAATGTTGGCAAAGAGAATGGGATTAAGCTCGATTTAGGGCTAGCGCTAGAGATGGGATACTAGTGCCTTTAATGCATTGAGCAATGGAGTCAGCATCAACACAACACTTCAGTGAACCCACCTGGGATATACCCTGATCTATGGACCCAGAAAAGGATTTGGCCCGAAAAATTCAGGTTACAGGAAAACCAGCTCAATTGAGGGCTAGTGCTAGGTCTTGGAGATGCAGATTTGTAGCTCTAGAGTCACTAGGAGGCTATCAACTCAGCGTTGAAGGGGAAATGAGATCAGGGTAGCCTGATCTACAAACCCAAATCAGAAAATTTCAGTAAAGATCAGATCTAGAAAAGTCAAAATCTGATGAGGGGGACTAGGGGGGTGAAAACCAGTTTTTCAAATCTAGGGCAACCCGGAAGGAACTAGCTCAGCGTTGGGGGTGTTCTGGAATGCTCATGCCCTGATCTATCAGCCTCGCCTGTCAGATTTCAGAAAAAGTCAATTAAGGAAAAGTCCAGTTTTCAGTGAGGACGCTAGGGTTGTTTCAGTCAAAAACTCAGATCTAGGTCAAACTGCCAAGAATCTGGACAACGTTGAGGGTGATTTGGACTGTGTGGGACCCGATCTATCCGTCTGTGAAGTCAAAAATCAGAAAAAGTCAAAACCCTAGCAGGTCAAATTTTCAGTGGGGGGTTATGCAGTTTTCTGGCTAAAAATCAGATCTAGGTCAAACCAGCAGGAGTTTGACCAGCATTGCAGTAGATTTAGTGAATGGGAGGCCCGATCTATGAAACCCAGAAGTGGTTTGGCCAAAGATCAGACGATTCCCAGATTTATTGCTCTTTAGGTTTTTTAGTATTTTAGGAGTTTTCAGAAAATTTGAAGTAAAGCAAGGTACAATGGATTAAGATCTGAAGAGAAGAGACTTACCTGTTAGATCTTACCTGGAAATGCTTGTAGAAGTCTTTAACAGTGATGATCCTTGCTATCCCAATCAATTCTGGAAGATCCAAGTGATTTCTATGAAGGATGTAAGCCACAAGCCACCAATGCGCCCCCTATCCTGCATGAGCAAACGTCAACAATATCAGATTTTCCAATACAAGGTAAAGAAACCAAATGCTACAAGAAAGTAAAACGAAGTAACCATAGATCACAATGAAATTAATGAAAACCCCCTGATCCAAGACGAAGAAAACCAAGCGAGTTGAGGTCCCCCTGCAAAAACGCTCCAGCCAAAACGCCCTCCTATAGGCAAAACAATGACAGCATAAAAATATAGATCTCACAAGAATTTCCACAATGCTAGGAAGCAGAAGACTATCCAATCACCATTTGAGAACATCAGATGCAAAGCAAATCCAGAAAATATCCACAAAAAAAGTCTTTCTATTATTCAGATCCAAGAGCCAAAGACCCCTTACAAATGAGAAGCTCTCTCCTTTAAATAGAAATGAGAGAACCACAACCATAACCGAATCCTAACTACTTTCAAAACGAGTGGCTAAGATTAAAAGATAAAATGTTTTAATCAATGGTTGAGATGAGCTCAACATACAATACATGGATCAATATAACCATAAAGTACCAAAGTGGACTAAATCACCCATAAAGAAGGTAACCCACTCAACAAAAAATAAATGAAGCACATGGTGGGTCCAAGGAGTGTTTGACTAACTCCCTCTGGGTGTCCCCATGGCACAATAAAATAATATAATAATTTAATTCTTTGACTTTGTGCCTCCTTGAGGAAATCGTGAGCCTCCCAAAAGCTCCAGAAAATAATATAAAAATGCCCAAAAATAGGTGTGGGCCCAATCAGGTGCTGCAACTGCTGGAGAAGGTGTGGAGGACATCACTCTCATCATTGTGACTCATCCCATGTCATTTCCTTGCCTCAGTAGCCCAAATCGATTTCTTCAATAGCCATTTAATCATTTTTTAATCTGCCTCGGGAAACGTGATCCTACCAAAACAGCCTCCTAGGGTGCTTGCATTGTCACACTGAGTCCACCAAGCTCTCTGGGATGGGGGTACTATGGTACAAACAAGTGGTTGCGCCCCTTATTCCCATACAACGCCCTAGGAGATCCAACTAAAACATCTCCCTGCTCAGACATATCAACCTGTGAAGAAAAACTGCATCAGAAAGGCAAAATGAGCCTGATCATATATGCAAGTGCCCGGAACTAGAAATAAAGTGTCTCATTAGACTCAGAGAGTCCAAATCCATCTAAGGTGTATACTCATACCCCTCACAGGTCTCTATCTAATCATCAATCATATCCAATAAACAATATAACCATCTGTAACTGATCAAACACCAATAATAACTCAGACTGTCATCCATCTGCTGCAAGTGTAAAAGGCTAAGACATGCTCTACAACTCATTCAAGTAACAATCACAACAAGTAGCATTCATTTCACTGGCGGTACATCAACCAATACATATATAAGGCTTTATTTATTATTACTCAGACTTAGACTTTCAAGACTATACTCACTTCATAGTTGTAGCCAACTTGCTAGTGAAGGGTGAAGGATGAAATTGACAAGGCTAAGGCAAAGGATGACTTTCTACTTAACATCATGACACTTTGGATAATGGAAAGGGAATACTCACTATAACCAATGTCGGACAAACAACAACACAAGGAATGGCAGTGCCTCACAAATGGGTGAGTTGTTTAGAGAGTGCTTATTCAACTTAGGCACCATGACTACATCAAGCTTGATCCAAATTCATTAGGATCATCATTTTATTCCATGGCCTTTTTGGCCTATATGACCTTTTGGGACTTGACCAGTGCTTAAAAGCACAGCTAATCGCAGCTTTCATCCGGGACATATTTATTTTTATAAGGTCAGCAATATTTGGATATAGCATATTTTTAACCATTGCTTTTTTGGACCTTTTCTTATACTCTTCAAGGAATATTTTAGTATTTCATTGTTCTTGCCCTCTTTACATATGTTAAGAAACACAGTTTTATAATTTTCATTTTCCATGGGTGCATATTCAATATTTTCAATACAGGCAGTACATGAGCTTTCAGTTTTAGCCAACAGCATCTCAAGTGACCAGGGGGAGTTCTGCACAGTGCCAAACATCAGGACAACCGACCAAAATGATTTAGGCATACAATCCAACTTACCAAAGGCAAGTTTTGTCACCAACTCAGAGCCGAGACACAATATAAACAGGGAGGCTTGTCCAACAAAAGTTCTAGCTGGGAAAAAGATCCTCCATGCCATAAGTCAAGAAGTCAGTCGGGTTGAAAACTAAACTGGAAGGTAATGGATGGGTGGAGACAATGAATGATGGAGCCAACACTAGCAAACAAAAAAAATGGTGGGAATGACTACCTCTATTCTCCCTAAGGAGGGTAAAACCAATGAGTATAGATCAGGAACTTCAAAGTCAGAGTAGGGACATCAATACATAGTACAAAATACATCCAAGTCTATATAATTATGACCGCCAGATCATGATACAACAAGTTAATACATGTCACAAAAATCAATATAAGAGCAATGATAACCATAACACAATATAAAAAGCTGAGTCATAATCATGCAGTGTAATCCATCTGTCCAATGAGAAAGTACTGATATAAAACTGGGCATCAATGACTGCTCTGTAATGACATAAATGGCTACATCGGTCCTCAAATTTGAGTGTCCTGAGACTTAGTCCTGACATGGGAGGGTAGAATAGTCCACTAATATAATAATGATCCATCAAAAATGCTCATCTCAGCATCTCATATGTAAGAGATCTGGCTGAAAAATGTACTGTGTTTGAAAAATAGAATATGGTAGCCTGGCTACTATAAATGTGATAACAGGTCACACCTCTCCCACTTTCCTAAGTGAGGAGACAGCTTTCAGAAAGTTTATGCTGCTGGTGTGCAATCGGCGGACAACAGGCCTCATGGATTATGTATTTTGTTCTAGTTCCAGTATCCTAGATATGTATTGCACATAGTCCAGACTACAGTGCACTTTGTGTCATTTTGATATATTGACTCTTATATGGTATATATATGAGCAGATTTTGGATATTTTGCCTTCAATGCCTTGGAATCATGGATTATAATCTTGAAAATGTTGTTTTTCTTCAAAATTTAAATATTTTATGTATTTTTTAGCAAACCGATTCATTAAATTCAAATCGGTCGATTTATGACCGAATTACCGATACCGATTCCAAGTCTGATTCCAATTTCTTAAACTATGTTGGCAGGAGACTTATCGAGTCTAGTGATGGTGTAGATGAGGAGGTGGATGAGGCTAAGGTCGAGTCTCAGGCTTCAAAGTTCCAGTATGGTGTTCAGCACTTATATCCGAGAGAGATTCCAGAGCAGGAGGGATTTGTTTCAGGAGTCAGAGATGGAGATTGTGTTGTGGACCTTCCTCCTTAAGAGGGAGTGTTGAAAATAACTCTGAAGGTCCTCACTCATATTTTTGGTATGGGTGTGATGAGGACTTAGACTTTGTTCTTTGTATATTTATGTATAAAGTGAATAATATATAAATAAAGTAATGTTTTTGTACTTTATAGAATGGGTCTCACTTAAGTGATTATTTAATTATTTAAAGTGAATTAATTATTAAATGTGAGTGCATTAAATGATGGCCCTTGATTTTGTAAAAGAATCCCAACCCTAGAGTAGGTGGTTAAGATAGGTAGTTACAAATTTTAAAGCATAAAACAAAAATAGAAAGGACAAATGACACACACCATTAATAAAGAGAGGAAGAAGAGAAGTGAAGAGAGAGAAGAAATACCCTAGAGCAGTGGCACAATTCCCAAGGCAAGGAGCAACAACACATTTTCCAAGGCATCCAGAACGACCGTACAGCAACAGACTAACAGGCCATAAAGCAGCACGTGTGGGCACATTTCCCAAGGCAGTGCTGTTACAAACTAACAGGCCTTACACTTACAGCAGCATTGATTTATGGCACGTGTGGCACGAATTTCAAGGCAAAATAGTACAATTGTAGAGCACATGTGGGGGTCGTACAGTTGTTATTGGGCACAAAATTTGAGGTATTTTGTTTGTTGCTCCAGTTTGATGTAATTCTGGCAGTGAGGGTTGAAGGAATTAATTATTGTGTTGAAGTGGTGGTTTTTATTTTAAATTCATGAGTAAAATTGTAATCAAAACCCTAGATATTCAAGTGTTTGACAAAATGTGTGAATGGAAGTTTTCATATTAATGTCAATTATTTTCTTCATAAACATCTTTGATATGGGTATCTAAAGAATCTAGCCAAAGTTTAGATCTCTGTGAGAAGAAGGTCCCTGAAAAGACAATGAAACTACCCGTGGATCTCACATAGTAAATAGGACATCGAAAGATGTAGTGTTGCTTGGTCTCAACCTCTCGAAGGTGACATACCTGCCAAATCCTATTTGATCGGTCGAGCTGGTGATCTATCTCTACACTAAGATGGTGAGAGCCCACTCTGAACTAGCCTAAAGGAATACGGAGAGTGTGATCAATGGAAAAATGTGTAAGGGGCCCAAGTAATGAGACTATTCCTGAATCCTCATGTCCAAAAAAAACATAGCGTAGAAGGCCATCTTGGGACGTAACCCCCCCAAGAGTGTTGATCAAGGTGACCTACACAAACTGAGACTATTCCTGAATCCTCATGTCCAAAAAAAACATAGCATAGAAGGCCATCTTGCGACGTAACCCCCCCAAGAGTGTTGATCAAGGTGACCGACACAAACTATCTATAGATGTCATCTCTAGTAATTATGTTCAACTCATATCTAGTAGGAAGAGGCATCTAGGCACATTCAAGGAATACCCAAAAGGAGGAAATCAGTCCATCGCAATACCGTCACGTCCCCACCACTCATACCGACGATGGAGAGGACGCGACTAGGTTGTTGTTGCTGCTATCAAACAGGCGATCTAGCCCATTAACATAAAAACAAAATGCATTGAACATACAATACATAAACATATGCATTGTACATGTAAATACACAGCGGAAGCAAAACTCATTCATTCAACACATTCAACATGTTCATAATTCATAAATCAAGCAATTACAGTTGCAGAGGTGAATACACAAGAGAAAGAAAAGTGATTACTTATCTGGTAATTGAGTTGGACCGCAACTAGCTATGTCGTTGCAACATTCCACCCAACCATAGGCCTGTGTGCTCATCAATCTCTTAGCATCACTGCCACCCCCGAGCCGAGCATGATTTCCACAAGGAATTAGGGAGTAACAAGCTTACACACAACCAGACCATACACCCACAGTCAAGCCAACACACCGTTGGGCTTCACAAACTGTTAAGCCCGACCAGTAAACAATTGGGTTTCACGGCTACTAAGGCAATAAGCCATTAGCACATGGGTTACTTGGACTTACTCAGGCAATCCAACCCTTACATCAAAACACGGTCAGCCAAGTGACAGATAGGTTCCTTGGACTTACTCAACCAAGTCAACACAAGCATGCACTTCACAGCAAAAATACAATTGCTGGGTATGGACAAAAACGTCCTAGAAGCCAAAACAAAAAGGAAACAAGGGTAAAAGTTAAAACAACCCTGTGATAGCAAATTCGATTTCAGAGACGTCTATGGCTTCACGTGGGCAAAAACGACTGCCATAAACCCCAAAAATCGTGGTTCTATCCCCCCAACCACTATGCATAACCAAAAACGGGTTTGTAACCAAGAACAAATTGGTAAAATTGGGGAAAAACACCCTGTGAGTGAAATACGATTTCACAAAACGCTTCTAGGCATTATAGAAGCTAAAACAACCCCCATCCACACCCAAATCGTGGGTCTCCTTTGCCCATTCACTGCACAACTCCAAAAACGAAAACCTGGGTATGGAAAAATAAAGAAACAACAGAAAAACGTGGAGGTAAATGCTCAGCAAGCTCTTGTTGCATGAGGAAGACAAAAACGCCTCTTAGAAACCCCCAAATCGTCAATCCTTGCTGCACATTCACTCAGAAAGACCCAAACGAATTTCTGGGCATGTAGAAATGGAGAAAAATGTAGAAAAAATGGGATGAGAATGCCCCAGCTTTCCCCAGTTGCGTGAGAGAGCAAACGCATGGGTGAATAAATGGCTTGGGCCTCCTTTTCCAAGTATTTACTCGGCCCATAAGTCAAAATTCGTTTTTCCCAAAAATGGGTGGCTTCCCCAATACAAATTTGACTTCCATACTCTTCCCCATCACAAGGCATTAACTTCCTCAACTAACTCAAAATGACTGGGTACAAAAGACAAAAAGGGTAGTTGACCACTTATGGGTTTTCCCTTAGACATTTGGCTTTTCCCCATTGGCTCAAGGGTTTGATTATTTCCCCCTCCCCTATTCCTTGTGAAATCTTGCCCCCATCTCTTTAACATTGCGGCACATAGCTAGTTGTGGTATTTTTATTAATTTGCATTTTTACATGATGTCTAAAACATATTGTGCCTAGCTAACACACAAACCATCGGCATCTATTTTAATCGCCGAAACATAAAACACTAAATCCATGGTGGGGCCTTTGCCTTGAGCTCTACACCGCAATTTATTAACGCTATTTACATCATATGCAATTCAATACCATGGGGTCAAAACCGAAGTGTTACAAATACAACTAGTTGTGGTATTTTTATTAATTTGCATTTTTACATGATGTCTAAAACATATTGTGCCTGGCTAACACACAAACCATCGGAATCGATTTTAATCCCCGAAACATAAAACACTAAATCCATGGTGGGGCCTTTGCCTTGAGCTCCACACCGCAATTTATTAACGCTATTTACATCATATGCAATTCAATACCATGGGGTCAAAACCGAAGTGTTACAAATACCAATAGATGCTAAAAGATCCGCAAAACCTGCAAACCAACATCTAGAGCAACCTGAGGGGCCGGCTGAGGTAATGGTCTCTGAAGGGAGAAAGGCCAAGTATGGGTACCAATCATGCCCGTTCACCATGTCTACAAAGCTCCGAAGGCACTTTAAAAGAGCAACAACATTGAACATAGCCTCAAGCCGAAAAGGTCTAGCACCAAATTCTACAAGCACGATGAGTTGAGGAACCATCTGTTTGCATCTGATGATGCGATAGAGGAGGACGATATGTACTCTCTCTACTGAGGCCCAATCACAATCAAGTAAGCATGGTCCCCGTACCTCAGAGCCATAGAGGACTGTGGGTCAAATGAGAGTATCCATGAGAGACATCTTGGAGGAGATATCCTGAAAAAGGTGTCTGAAGCACCGTCTCTTTAAAATGGCTAGGGATCCGTATCCTTTATTAACTTGAGGTTGAAGAGCATGTCGTAGGCTAAAACGAGGATCTATGAATTGAACCCCCAAATAGGTAATAGGTGCCAATGATCTCGACCTCTTCCCCTCTAAAGAAGAAATGAAGATTAGTGAGTAGCCTCTTCGATCCATTGGAGATCATAGCCTTGGTTTTAACTAAGTTGACCATCAGTTGATGAAGATCATAAAAGAGACCCCAAGGCATCTAATTGTCATTGCAAACCCTCCAAAGATGAGGCCAAGAGGACCACGTCGTCAGGGAAGAGAATTCAAGACATGGTGAAGAAGGCACCCGTCGCCATCTTGGATGTGCTCCTATAAGAACGACTCTAGCTCATCGATGTAGACCCCAAATACAGTGGGGGAGAGTGGACACCCTTGCTTAACCCCAATGGTACTCCTGATGAAATCTGAAATCCCATGGGCCATGCGAAGACGACCAAGGACTAACTCATGTAATCTCATATTGTCAGTCAGAAGGATCTTGGAAATGGCAATGTCTCGGAGTCTCTAGAATAATGCCACTCTGGGGACAGAATCGAACGCCTTTCGAAAGTCTACAAATCAACAGTAGACTTTCGAGGAGCGGTGATGTGCCTCCTCAATGATGGCACGAAGCGTAAGAATGTGATCGATAATCTAGAGTGTTGGTCTGAAGCCCTCCTCTCCTATGGCTCTGAGTTGTCTCCTCTCAAGCTCCTCAAAAAGCTGCATATGGACGATTGTAGCATAAATCTTGGAGAAGGTGTGGCCAACCATGATTTTTCTATACTCTGTCGCGGGCGAGCGCACCCCAACCCCTTGCTCCCACACCTGAATCTCACTTCCTTTGGAAGCTCACTAGTTTTGGGAGCGGCGCTCTCAAGACGCTCCCTACCGCTCCTATACTAAGTTGATCAATTGATGACAATGTTATGGTACGTCCCTTCTTTGCCAAGCTCTTATAAAAGTTGTTATGGTTAATAATTTGATGATAATGTTATAAGTTATAACTACTAGATGATTGATGTTATATGGTTTAATCCATGTTTTCTATAGCTAATTCAACACCCTACATGTTTTTAAGATATAAATCCATCAAAATATATTAAAATTTATACTATATAAAAAAAGCTCCCGAAACGCTCCCAAAACGGGAGCTTTTGAAAATTTCGCTTTTCACTCCGCTCCCACTACCAACAGCATAGGTTTCGTAGTTATCGGGATCGGTATTAGTGCTTGATTTATGAATCAGGTTAATAATATGATGTGACCACGATTGAGAGAAGCCAGTACAAACCACGTGGTAAAACAGATCAGGCAAGTGACAATCAAGTGCTCGAAGACCATGTTTGAAGAGTTCAACCTGGAACCTTTCCTCACCTGTTGCTTTGCTAGAACTCATGGCCCAAATAACGTCCCAGACATCATGGGCGGTGAATAAATAACAAGAGGGGGGTGGAGAGGTAACATGGATAAGGGGTTGACGCAGGAAGTCATAGAGGGAGGAGGTATGGGAGAACATGGCTTTTGGATAAAGAACAGGTGGAAGATTGACGAGGGAAGATGGTACACCAAAAATGTTAGGGGAATGAATAAGGGAAGTACTCAACTCTCGTCGCCTACAAGAAACGAAGAGGCGTTTTATTGTGGCTCAAGATAGAGTGGTGTGGACATGCTTTGCATAACTACATCACCATGAGACACTATTGTGCATGACAACATCATTGGAGCTGGACCCTTGTACTCTAGCTAATGGAGCGTTTCACTTGTGTGTGGCTTACTTATGTTTAGTAGGCTTGAAGGTAAGGTTGAGGTCGACCAAGGCTATAATGTTGGCCACCTTTACCTCTCATATAAGTAGAGGAAGCAAAGATTCTTTCCAAACAACACATCACATCACATATTCACTTATGTCCCCTCTTTGGAGTGGTATCTTAGTTCTGCGCTATGGTTCATGAAAAAACCCTAGTGGAGCATATGAGGAGGAGGTGGACAATTTCTCTCTTTTGATATTCTTTTTTGTACATTTGATCTCTCTCTTGGGTACAAGGGTTTCTTGGTCTTTTCATACAGCGTATACTCTAGGGTTAAAGTTTCATCCTAAGAGGCTACGAATTAGGGTTTGGAAACCATTGGATGTATTTGGCGAAGATGAGGAGGAGGACGTCTTTCCTTGGAGATAGTGTTGGAGGGATTCTTAAATTTAGAGGAGCTAGGATTTGTTGACTAACCCTAGCTAGGGCATCTTGAGTGGTTGGATTTTGTCCTAGCCTTGAAAGGAGGTTATGGTATTGTTATCACATATTATTGAGATGGGACATATCTCTCATTTTTGTCAGAGAAGACTTCAATAATGAGCCAAGTTCTTACATTTGAGGTAGCATATTATCAGATGGTATCAATGGTTGGATGATTTGTATCACTATTGAGCAGCTGGATCATTCAAGGGCATAGAAACAGAGGGACCACCCCAGTCATAATTGAACCATCTTCAGGACCTCCCTTGTCATACATTTCAAACCTTGGCATAGTGGGCCTTCATGATGAGTCTTACACAACTATGATCTTATCTTTCCTTGCCATCCGGAGTCGGCAGAGTTAGCACAATTGGATTGAATTTGCAGTTGCAACTCAGAGCAGGTATATGGCAGAGGTATATTATGGATTTCATGATTTATATTGATAGACAGACTATGTTAGAACGTGTTATGCATTTGTGACCATGTGGATTTCATGGTTGCTATCAGTAGTAGTGGTAGTCTGATGTACATGCTCGTGTTTGAATTAATTACGTATGTAATATATAGATCACTTTCCCCTCTTTTGGTTCCATTTGTATGGGGTTAAGCCTATTTACCTTTTAAAAAGACATTACTGTGGCAACTTCGTCGCACCTATGGACGGTGGCTGGCAGCGGAGCTAAGGCAATATCATAACTGGGGCCTAGAAGGCTATCCAGGACCAGTACCTTTTAGCCATTAGCTAACTAAAGGAATGCAAAGTAAAATGTGCTTTAAAGAAACATCCAAAGAAAGAAAAATGAAAAATGAAGTCAAAGAAAGTTTGAAATGAAATGCAAAGTTGGTAAATCGAATAAAGGGAAGCTTGCTAGAGTTGAAAGGGAAGCTTGCTAGAGTTGAAAGGGCGCCTTATAAGCATTTCATTCGTTTGTGAGACACCCTACTTCCCTAGTGTCCATTATTCCAACAAATGTCGCAGAGGTCCATGTTACTCCCTTCTCTCCAAAGGTGAATTAAGTCTATCCTAAAGTCAACCCACACATTGACCAAAACCTATGACTATCACTTGCTCCATTTCACCGAGGAAAGGGAGGATTGATCTATGCATTGTATTATGTAATTAATTTGATTAGGAATATGTATATAAATCCGGTTACTCTTGTCCTATATTGCACTAAGTAATTGCCTTAGTCTTTTATCAATAGTATTCATGATAAGGGCACTAACACCTCTTGCATGCATCAAACTTGATGAGTTTGTTATTCTGAGCACTGGTCAAATTTTGACTTTTTTACTTGGTCAAACCCTTATTTGACATCGTCAAAGGGTCAAGTCAACAGCGCAATCTCACTATGGTTCTTCTTTGATCATGTCTTTGCCACCGGAGGCCAATTGGACCCCTCCAGGTGTTATTCAAAGCATTATTGGGTTAATTAATTATTTTCCTAAGGTTTGCGGAATATAATTAGCCTGTTTATTTAAAAATATTTGGAGAATTCTTCATTAAGGCTATATCAAATTGGTTATGGGCATATGAGAAAATGAGCTTATCGTTTTCAAGGTATATAATTCCATCTATGCATTCAGATTGTCAATCCGGGCAAGGGAAGACCAAGATTTGAGCAATTTCTTGGATTAATATTATTTTCCAGCAAAAAATTTAAAACTAAAAGATGACCAAGTTTTTTGATGTATGATTTGGGATAAGTGAATGGTAAAGTATGATTTGGGTTATGATGTGATGTCCCCCTAGACACATTTGGCCACTTTTCCTAGCATTGTATCATGTCATAACTTAACATATGTATTTCTCCTCCATGGTGGGACACCTTCTCCCTAGGGAGCGACTTTCTCGTATTGTGGCTTAGATCTTGAGCTAGGAATTAAAGTAAAAGTGGAATGTAAGTATCTTGGGGACACCTTGAAGCCCCTAACATAACATGTGATGTATCTTGCATGTATTATGAGTATTGTACTTGGGCATTGGAGGTAACTCGCCCCCCTCCAATAGATAGACATTTCCAGCTTAGTCAAAAAAGATAAAATGAGATTAAATCTCCACCATCGATCATATTTTTGTATCTTTTAATCTCAGTTGTCCACATAAGGAATTGTTAGGGATTTGCTCATCTCTAGCTATAAAAGAAAGTGAGCTCCTCATTATAAAGAACTCTTGGCTCATTCCAACAATGACTATAATAAAATTTCTCTTGTACAAATCTTTGTCCCTTGGATGATAATGATTGATTTCTCTTTCTTTTCGAGCTCCTTCTACTACTAGATCTAAAAATATTCCATTGTCGAGATATATCTTCAAGTTATTGTGCTTGCAGAAGAGAGGACGAATTGGCTAAGGCAACTTGGGTGACTTGCCCTTATTAACAGGGGGTTCATCTGTGAATGAAATCAAATTTGCATATGCAATTTATTTCTTACAGTTGCCTCTTGTTACTCTTGCTTGTAATTTTGATTTGCAAAAACCGAGTTTATTTTTAGTCATTGCATTTCACCTCTCTAATTATTTCTTGGTCTAGTAATGGAGATATTGCGGTCACTCTTAGAAATATGGACATCTACAGTATGGATTCTCAGCTATTTCTATTTCTTGGTCATTTTCTAGGTCAACTTCACTGGGCACTCAAGGGCGACTTGGTGTGGAGCAAAGTTGTGATCTATTCGGCGATGTTGGGCGAGTAGAAAGGACTCTATCAACCATCCGAGACAAGGTGAGTACTCGAACTTTTGTTACAATAGCTTTGGAAATTGTTATCCACTAAGTTGCACTTATGTGTTTTTCCAGTGAGTCGTTGAGGTTGTGAACAAGTCCCTCGTTCATTATCAATGCTCAGAAGCTCGGAAGATCTTTCAGGGCCAATTTTGGCCCTTTTTTAAAAAATTTGCATGTTCATACCCTACAGGGGCATTGTAATAAGTTGGCGTAGCATGATGATATCTTGTAAAATTCTTGGCCAACTTAGACTTATCTATCAATGTGGTACTCTAGAGTGTTTTTTCCCTTGTTAATTATCGGTTGTTGCACGAACGACTTATAATTTTTGAGTTTTTCACTCAACCTCCAAAGCTGGAGTATTCACCTTGGTGATTAAGCCTTAAGAGGTTATTAAACTCTAGGTGTCTATGTATGTTACCATACTAGTCACTTTTTTGTGTCATGTGAACATTGCACTAGGTCCTCCATAGGTTTTTTTTTATTTCCGAGAATAAGAAAAAATTCCTTTAAAATGGGTTAAATTTTTTATAAGTTAATTGTAAAATTTTAAAGTGTCATAAAAGTGTGGCTATGGAGCCAAATTTGCCATGGGGGTGCTCGTTTTCAAACTCAAAGCAACCACTATACCCCAAAACCCAGTCTTCCTAAGTTTTAAGTGATTAATTTATCACTTAAGTGAAAAATCTCAAAAAAAAACAAAAAAGTGAATAAAAAAATAGAAAAAAGGAAAATATGGAGAAAAAACACATCCCTAAAGCAATGGGAACTTGTCCCAAACATGTTCCAGTTCAACTAAGGATGATGTTGGGGCTAATTGGAGACCAAATCAAGCCAATTCCAATCAAATCCATGAGGGGGCGAATTTCTCCTTAGAGGAGCAGATTTATCCATGAAAAAACTGTTAATTTTGTACCTAGGGAAGTGTTCCCCTAAGTGACTTTAGCCTTTAGTCACCTAG
Organism: Pseudotsuga menziesii; assembly: GCA_001517045.1. NCBI lineage: Eukaryota > Viridiplantae > Streptophyta > Pinopsida > Pinales > Pinaceae > Pseudotsuga > Pseudotsuga menziesii. Next base: position 25,096 of record LPNX010089598.1, on the reverse strand, counting down.
TAAAGGGAAATAAAGTGAACCTTGCATTAAATGACTTAAGTGACATTTAATTTGACTTTAGAGCATTAAAGTCAGTTTTTGAAAAATTTAAGTGGGTGAGTGAAATTAATATTTTAGAAATAAAATATGAGCATTTAATTTCAACCGTCGATCTAATTCATTCCCAGCCATTGGATTAGATGCCTCTTCACCTACCTAGGGTTGAGAAGCAAAAAGCAAGGAAAAGACAAAAATGCATTCATTCTTGAGAGAAGACTGAAGGAGAGAGCTAAAGGAGAGTGAGGGCACAAATTCCAAGACAGGGCTAAGAGTGATTTTCAGTGGGCATGAAAACCAAGACCATTAATTGCTGGCATGAATTTCGAGGTGACGTACAGCCTCATTTATTGGGGCACGAAAATCGAGACAGTGTACATCCAGCTTTTATTGTGCACAAAAATCGAGGTGAAGTATGACCTCATTTATTGTAGGCACGATTTTTGAGGAACTATACAATGCATTTATTGCAAACCGTACAGCACGGTTTTCGAGGACTGTTTGGGCACGGAGTTCGAGCAAGGACAAGCACAAATTTCGAGGGAGCATTCTGTACTTTTTAGGCATAGTTTTCGAGGTGTACAACAACATTTAATGTTGTCCGTACCGTACGGATTTTCTGTTGTGTTTGCACGAAAATCGAGGGCAGATTGTTTCATCTTCTGCATAGAAATCAAGGTTGGGTTGCTACTGGTTTTTGGCACATTTTTCGAGAAAAGAATTTCACATAAATCGAGGCAGCATATGCACGGAAAACGAGACAGTCTGCTGGTTGAGATAAGTTGGATTTTGACTGTAAATGAATGTCTAATTTTCCTGAAGCTAATAATAAAAACTCTCTCTCTGACTGGTTTTCCCCTTGTGGGTTTTTCCAGGGCCATTGGCCAAAACTTCCTGTGTACTGTGTGTTGAATGACGTGCTGATATTTATTTTCTATCAGTGAAAATTTGTAGTTACAACAGTGTTTTAAAGTCTGAAAATTTCTTGTTTATTTCCAACACTTTTATTTTCTGAGAATGTCATAAACAGAGATAAATTTTACTTTGAAAACCAGTGGTTGAAAACTAGTGAAAAATCTACAAAAACTCACCTCTTGTTGTATATGTGTCATAGAAAGAGACGGGGTTGACCTACCTTGTGAGAGGTGGCACCTACCACCTCTAGTTCACTCTAGTTCGCCCCCAATCATCTCAAAAAGATCCAACACTTGGAAAATTCGCCCCCGATGGGATTTTGCTCTCATTTTTCCTATATAAGCAACGCCTTGGCTCTCATTCAAAGTACTAGGAGTTGGATAGAGAAGGATTGCTATTTGTAATATCTATAAGTTTGTTTTGCTTGATATAAAAGAAATGCTTTAGAGGCTAGATGGTGTTATGTTCTATTGTGTGGATGAGTGTTGCCATGTCTCATTGAGGTAACTCATAATGTTTTCATAGTTTTGCTTATTATGATCTTGTGGATTTGGCCTCGAAGGATTGTTATCAATTGGTAGGAAAGGAGTTTAGTTAATAAGTTTATTGGCTATTTCTTTTTTATATGTATGTTTAGAGATATAGATCTTACATGTCTAATAAGTTGAATGGCATGTTGTTTTAGTCTTTCTATATATGTATTAACCGGATCTCACAAGTATCTTGGCAAGCCTCTGATTAGTTGCAGGTATCCTAGTTTGGAGAAAGCATTGATCTAGTTTGCTTCCTCATTTTCTCCAACATATTCAAGGCATAGTCCCTCGACATTCCACCGGAAAGCTCCACGGTTGATCATTCGAGCACCAACCCACCTCTTCTTCTCAGTGAAATAATTGTTGCTAAAAAAAATGGAAGATGTTTTGCAATTTGTTCTTGGTCAGTTTTAAACTTCTTATGGATGATTTAGATTAGGGGAGGGGAGTTCCTGATATACCAAAGGTACTTACGAATATGTTCGGATTTCAGCCAAAGTGGCTTTACACAAGAATGTGTGGGTTGGATGGAGTCGGTCCAACACTACACCAATCGAGGGTGTGGCCTAACGGTGCCTTGCGGTCTATTATATAAAAATTATATAACATACCATAATTAATAAATATTAAATATTAAATATTAATGTTAATTAATAAATAAATTAATATTAATAATTATTAATTATTAAAAGAAATAATTAATTAACTAATTATGAAAAGTCAAAAGACATAACTTATTTAAAAAGGCGCAAAATGGCTTATAAAGCCCAAGGCAATGTAATTGTAAATCATCACTTATCTTATCAAATATATTTTATTACTCATGCAGTATTGTAATCTAGCTTATTTGTGCTGGTTATTTCTTTAGGAAACGGTTGTGCCGTTTCATTGGTATCGGAGCCCTTTCCCGGGCATTCGGTTGATACTGGCTTTTACCCAAATAATTAATTTGGGAGTTTCTCCAAACTTGGTCTTTGACCACCATTTCTCAATCTTTGTCTGATCCGGTTCTTAGCCACCCATCATTTCTCAGAGTTCTCTGATTTTTTTTATCCTTAACCAAATAAGGCGCCCTTGGCCATTTATAATTCTTACTGCCTTACTGCCAACGTTTGAGAAAAAAAAAATATCGTTCAAAAATAATCGTTCAACCTCACACCCCTTCCACACACTACGTGCCTTCCCTCATGACACCATCCACCGACCACTCTCATGGTCGCGTGTTTTTTCGCACCCCCACCCTCCTGTTGTCCGCGCGCCCCGCGACCACTATTATCCATTGACTTCCCCAGCACCTCAGCCCTCCTCTACCAACTGCGTGCTCCCCTCCACACTCTCGACCACCCATCATTTCCCTCTTTCCTGGCCAACCTCTCTCCCTCTTCACCCAGTTTCCCCTCCACCGGTCGTTGCCACCTGCTCCCACACACTGTCCTCCCTTCAGTCGTCGCTTCTCCTTGCCACCCCTCCTTTCCGCCATTTCACAGGTCGCCACCATCCATCCGCCCATCTCCATTCCATTCCACGCCCCTCCGCAGTCGTCCAGTTCTCGCTCCCACTCCCGTGTCCACTTCCCATCTTCCATAGCTCCAGCATCCATTTCCCTCCCGTAGCCACATCCTCCTATGCAGCTCCCTCCTCTCCTTCGCCTCCGCCTCACTTCGTTCGTTCCACACCCCCACTTCTATCTCCCATCACACCGTCGTCATATCGACCATATCTTCCGCAAGCTGCCCACCACCCCAGCCTCCCATGATTATCGTCATCGGTTGTTACCACTGGATCGGCACCCATGGATTTGCAGCTACCCCACCTGCTCTTTCACAAGCCAAAACAAACTTTTTTCAAAATATAAAAATAATTTTTTTATTATTAAAAATATATATATATATACACTATTGAAACTATATAATAATTGATTATTTAATAATAATAATTATTATTATAGTTAATATTTTGAAATAATAATTATTTAAAAAGAAACATGACAAAAGTTATTAAAATATATATATATATATATATATATATAAGAAAGCATAATAAAATGGAGTCTTGTGGTGAAAAAGAAGGAAGATTCCCACAAACTTTTAAAATATATGTAGATGCTATACTAAAAATTTATGTGCATATTCAAGGAAAGACCGTCTGCATCGCTATCTGCCCGAAAATCAATAAGAATCACATAAACGTTGACCTAGCAAATCAATTAATGCTTTCAGAATCAGATATAATGGAAGATACCACCTTTTTTTTTCTTTTTTTTTCTTTTCTTTTCTTTTTTTTTTCTGATAAAGGATATGAGATTAAGAACCTACAACTATTTGTTGATGATTACAAGGTCATAACTCAATTCAGCGTCGTTTCAATAGAATCATTTGTGCTAGACAAGTTTGATATAATTCTAGGGTCGCCTTGGTTAGATACATTGGGTACCTTCATGATCAACACAAGGAAAACGTTCTTGTCATTTCTTTATAAAAAGAAGAAAACCATATTCTCAGATGTTACACTAAAGTCAAGTTCAGAGGTTATGCCGTCTAAAGACGTCAAAGACATCTCGAAGATGATTTCACAAGAAGAACAAAAATCAAGACAGAAGATGCAGGAAGAATTAGACAAAGTCATCATGGACAAAGAAGAAGAGATCTCTCATCTAAGAGACCATAATCAGAAGTAACTTTTGCAAATCAAGAAGGCAAAGGATAAAGTTCAATGCAATCAAGAGTTAGAAGAGGAGACTCGAGATCTTCAAAAAGAATTGTCACGAAAGGATAAAGAAAAATCTTCTTTAAAAAGAGTTAATCAAGAATTGCTAGAACAGATTAAGAAGTTAAAAGAGGACGAAAAGTCGCAAGAAGAAAGGTTCAAAATGATTCAATATGATAACAAGCTATTAGAAAATAAATTAGAGCAAACCCTAAAGGAAGCACCCAGACTCTTAGTAAAACAAATTTAAATTGGGGAACAAGAAGTCAACCTAGAAAAAAAATAAACAATAAAAACTCCTTATCAACACCCAATTTTCAAAATGCATTTTGACCAACGACAGGGTCAAAATGAACACGCTAAGCATAAAACAAGAAGTCCATCCAACAAAGCGGTCAACAAACAACTCCGATAAAGATAGATCTCGAATGGACGACTTCACAAACGATGTGACAATGTTTCTTGTTAATCCATAACTCATCGTTTCACTTCGTCAAGTGTCGCAGTTACTAAAACAAAAATCAAGAATGTGTCATTACAAACAAGAAATCAAACGTAATCCTCGTCTTCTATAAGCTTTGAGAACAAAGCTTCTCTAAGGGGAAGGCAATGTTATATAAAAATTATATAACATACCATAATTAATAAATATTAAATTTAATGTTAATTATTAAATAAATTAATATAAATAATTATTAATTATTAATAGAAATAATTAATTAATTAATTATAAAAAGTTAAAAGACATGACTTATTCAGAAAGGCACAAAATGGCTTATAAAGCCCAAGGCAATGTAATTACTTATCTTATCAAATATATTTTATTACTCATGGAGTATTGTAATATGGCTTATTTGTGCTCATTATTACTTTAGGAAGCAGTTTTGTTGTTTCATGGTCGCTTTCCAGTAGTTCTCGTTTCCTTTGCAAAATTTGCCCACAAAGGGTGAATTTCATGAACGTCGGATTTTCTTTATTTTTGTGGGATGCTGATTTTATTAGTGTGAATTTGCTTAATTAAATATGATAAAATCATTAGTGCACACTTCCACTTTTGATATCCCCAAGCTCAAACAAGCCCGCGAGAGGTAGAGCATACACAGAGGAAGCTGATGTTTGTTCCGGTTTTAAAACTGAAAAGGAAGCTAAACTATACAGCCCTTGAAGGACGGATTGTGTGCTTGTGTTTAAATAGAAAATGACATACTAACTTGTAAAAATTTAAAACTACAGCCAAGAGTCTCTTTCAACCCTGAGGGTCGTACTCGAGAAAGCAAGGTTGGGTTAGTTCTAGAATCATAAACAAGTAAAGACTGATTAAGCTACTTTTAAAGAAAAATCTAATTAGATGCAAAGAAACTTGAAAAAAAATAAGCAATCACACAAGAGGCGTTACAGGCTTCCCCCAAGTGGGGGAAGGGGGGCGTGGGAGTCATAATCCCATTTGCTCTTCTTATTACTTTTATTACAATCCTTTCTTTTGGGAAGGATTTTTGTCCTTCAAAAATAGGAGCAAAAAGTTTACAAGTTTTTTGAAAGAAGGGGAATGAAGGAAAAGGGAGAAAGGAAAGGGGGGGTGGAAGAGTCTTTTCGGGTGATTCAAGCCTTCAAAGGGCCTTCCAATCGTCCTCTTTCCTGCAACATAAACACAAAAACCAGCAAACTAAAAAGGGTTGATTAGTGGATTAGTCCAATAATTACATTAAATTTACACTACTTTGGTACTTGCAAATATTGGAAATAATTGAAGAATTAAAGTACTAAAGCAATTTATCTTTTAGATCTAAATCGAAAATGAAAACTTGAAGCTTTTTAGATCTAAACTAATGCAAGTAAATAAGAATGATAAAACTTGATAGATCTGATTTTTCTTGCAAGAAACTAAAGTAAGCGGAAAGAAGAGTTTGTATTTTTCTAGAAAGAAAAAGAAGCAACTGCTCAAGCTTGAATCTCTTGGAAAACTTGGAAGTCTGAAGGTGAAACCATAAGTGTTTTGATCCGGATCCAAGAAAAGGGGATGCAACTTAGCTCAACCTTTTACTTGGGATGATGATCTGCAAACAAATGTTATCACACTTGCAACAAATATATTAGATCTGGTACTTTTCACGGTTAGAAATCAAAAAAGCATAAGCTACAACTTAATAAAACATGCCTTCTTAAATCACTAAGAGTAAAATAGTAAGTAAATAAATTGACAACTGCAAATATTTACTCTATGTGTTTTAGGGGAACCTTCTAAGCCAAATCGATTATGAAAAATAAAACATGACAGAAATGCAGCAGTATCACCGCATCCACCATGAGTATGCAACCACAAAGTCACACTTCATAAGCCTCCAAACCCTTCAACTTTATTCAAATGATAACAATAAAAAAATTACATGAGCAGAGGTTCCTTGTTTTTTTTTCAAATGGAGGAAGAGGCCTCGCTTAAATAGAATTTACAAGCCCCAAGGGGGCGCACCAACCAACTGGAGAGGACAAGCACATGAGCTTTAGTTCGTAGAGTATTTCATGGGATTGATTAGGGTTAGTTTTATGATTTATCCTCCGTCACACCAAACCATTCCCCACTCGCCACGTATGCCAACTCATGAGCCAAGTCGCCAACCAAAAGAGGAAAGTGTACTTCTATCCTTGAGTGATGTTGGCGTAAGCTTGAGCGAATTGAGAGGATCATGAGATAGGTTGGTAGTGATATCCATGTGGATGCGTCCACACTCCAATCCTATTAACCATTCGTTTGATGCCACATACTCCACAACGTGAGGGCCCATGAAGTATAGCTCACTCCGTTTAATGTGATTGATTCACTAGCCTCCAAAATTTATTCCAATGTGATGCCTTCATCCTAAGTTTAATTTGCCTTTCATAAGAGACAAATCGCCACCTCAACCACATGTTTTTTGACTTGTTCCCTTTTGACTTTCTCACCTTATCCACTAAGTTGCACTTAAAGGATTTTTCAAGTGATCCACCAAGGATCGAAACAACTCAATTGTTCTTACTCAATGCTCAGGAAGT
>LPNX010089592.1:4884-19957 GCA_001517045.1 Pseudotsuga menziesii | reverse complement strand
AAGTTTAACCAATGGTGCTAATGACTATAAATAGATTGGATGGACTCCCGATTTAGACATATGACCAAATTTGGACAAGGGAGGATTAATAATCCTAACAGTCTTAACCCAGCCAGGAGGAGGTATCGATCACCCTATCGCATACTCAAGCAGAAAACTATCCACCGCAGAAAAGAACTACACCACTACGGAAAGAGAAGGATTAGCTATGGTGTACGTGCTATAGAAGTTCAGGCACTACCTGTTGGGTGCCTCGTTCAAGATGTTTATTGACCATTCCGCATTGAAGTATCTAGTCAATAAGCCAGTGTTAGGGGGAAGAATCTGTAGATGGTTACTCCTCTTTCAGGAGTATGATTTTGAAATCATTGTGAAACCAGGAAGATTGAACGCCGGACCTGATCATCTGTTGTGGATAGACTCATGAGAAGAGCTAAGTAATCTAGAGGACAATTTTCCAGATGCGCAATTGTTTTCTATTCAGATCATAGATGAGTACTATGCTGATATCATTCACTTTCTCACTACAGGATGGGCACCTGATGAGTTTACCAAGCATCAAAAGAGGCAGTTGGTTGTTAAAGCAGCAAACTTCACCCTGATCGCAGGACAATTATATAAGTTAGGTCCAGATGAAGTCCTGCGCAGATGTGTGATGCCGCATGAAAAAGAGGCCATTATCAGAGAAGCACATTCCAGTACCGCAGGAGGTCATTTCGTAGGAAAGCCGACGGTGCAGAAAATCCTGACCGCAGGATTATGGTGGCCTACTTTACATAAGGATACTAAGGAATTTTGCAGATGCTGCGATATCTGCCAGAGGGTAGGAAAACCTTCACGATGAGATGAAATGTCGTTGCGACCGTAGATTACATTGTGTGCATTTGACAAGTGGGCTATAGACTTTGTGGGTCCTATCAACCCACCAGGAAAATGAACTGGTGCGAGATACATCATCACAGGAATAGAAAACCTCACCAAATGGGCGGAGGCTAAAGCAGTAAGGAATTGTGACGCTGCTACAGCTGCACAGTTCCTCTTTGAGAACATTATCAGTAGATTTGGATGTCCAGTAATTTTGATGAGCGATCAAGGCACCCATTTCTTGAACCACACTATTGAGGCCTTGACGGAGGAATTCTAGATACAGCACCATAAGAGCACTCCCTACCACCCACAAGCTAATGGTACGGTGGAGGCCTTTAACAAGCATTAGAGAGAATTTGAGGTCAAAAATGGGCCTCCTAAGAGATGTACTACAAAAATATAAGATATATTAAAATATTATGAGTTAGGGGTTTTATGGGGTAGGTATATATGACAACTCACCTCCTACACTACTTTTTATGCACAATATAAATAACCATGGTTGAGTTACTTTTCTAAATTGGCTATAAATAAAATTAATAAAATAACTCTAGAATGATGTGACTAAGATTCATTGTAAATTCCCAAAAATTTATTGTCCTTTAACAATTATTTGTCTTGAACTTGTAAATAAAATTAAACAAAAATGAATTTAATTTATATGCATAACTAACATACTTTTTTCATATAAATAGCATTCATGAATTTTATTTATTTTAAAAGTACAAGATTATATATATATATATATATATATATATATATATATATATTAGTTTGACATTATGATATTAAATACAATTGAGTGAATATATAATTTAAAATTAAAAAACATGAAAATGACAATATATTATTTTATAAAAAAATGTGAAAAGACATTTTTATGAATTATGAGTACTTTACTTGAAAATGACAATAATATTATTTTATGAGAAAGTGAATTGTGAGTACTTTACTTGAAAATAACAATAATATTATTTTATGAGAAAATGTGAAATGACTTTTAATATGAGTACTTCAATTTATGACTTAAAAGTACTTGTACCACTACCTTGGTAAACTATGGGTTTTCATCCACTATAGAAAATGTGACAAATAAGCATTCTTAACTCATGCAATGCCACCTCAACCATGGGGGATGATGTCATCTACTAGAATGTAATTGGTTGATTTTTATAGTACATTTTGGTCCTTTTGAGGCCCATTTTTGACCTCAAATTCTCTCTAATGTTTGATTTTGCAGAAGATGAGTAAAATGCCCAAAGAACACTTTTACACCTTAAGAATGGGCTTCTGAAGCCCTACTCAACAACTATGCGCGCCCCAAATTCCACCCCGATTGTCAAGTCATGCACTGGCTGGAACCTCTTGTCCGTGAATTGCACGATCGACCATAGAGAGGGTGAGGGCCAACCAACACATAGCCTGCCTTTCAATAAGAACCTGAATTTGGGTGAATAGCATCTTTATTTACAATAATATTACATCCATCTTTTATGTGACGATTGATGGGCCGTTGGGTAGATTCGAGCTCTTTAGACACTCGACCAAAAAAAGATTCGGATGCATTAGCTCTTTGAGGGAAAGAAATGAGAGGGTTCAGAAGCCTCTGTTTTGAAAAGGATCAGGGATAGAGGAATAACCTAACCAACAGAATGGAAGTTCATTAGGCAAGCCACGGAAGCAAGAAAATGATAGAACAAAAGCAAGCAGGTTAGCGATAAGGGAACATGTCCATGAATTGCAGCAATAGGCATGACTTCCCCACTCCTGCCAAACACCAAAACATTTATCGTTTCATTCATTCTAGTGAAAGTGCAATTCAATTTTCCATGGATACACATAGAACAAAATGAATGTATACAGATCAAGATGCCTACCAGTGTCTCCTATGACTGTACTTGAAAAGGTATGCGTAAGACATTTTATCCTGGAAATTGCAATTCGCTTGAAATCCAGTACCGTGCTTAATTTGAGCAAACTGTGCATACAATATCAATATGTGTGGGGAAAGCTATGGATCTATACGACCCCTGGCTCTGCAGTGAGTTGAGCTCTGCGATCTGTGTTTCCATTAGGTAGGCCAAACAAACAACCTTCTCACGGTATCCTCACTGGTTCGTGTAAGGTGAAGCAATTTGGAGGTAGGACCTGGACTTTCCCTCCCCGGTGTGGGCAAATAATGATAAAAGGTGAATCCTTTGGTGCCCTATGTGACTTTTGGGTGCTTTTCCTTGTTTGTTTGACTTTTTTTTACTAACGTGCCGTCGGTTAAGCGACGGTTATGAGACGGTTATGAGACTAGCCGTCGCTTAACCGACGCTTGTGGCCATATTTATAAAAAAAAGAATCTTTGTGATTTTTTGTAAGTTTAAAAAGAGAAATCCACACGCCATCGAAAAAAACCGTCGGATTTTGGATCGAAATGTAGTAGTGTATTCTCTTTAGTGTGAACCTTTTCAAGAAACACTCCACCTTCATCAACAACATGTCTAACAAAATGGTATTTTACGGGAATATGCTTTGTATTACTGTGATAAGCTGGATTTTTAGCCAAATGAATAGCACTTTGACTATCACAAAAAACTTTTATAGTGTTCTGAACTTTTCCTAACTCACCCAACAAACCTTTTAACCAGACTGCCTCTTTGCAAGCATGTGAAGCAGCTATATATTCTGCTTCTGTAGTGGATAAAGAAACAATATTTTGAAGCTTTGACATCCAACTAATAGCTCCACCTGCAAGAGTAAAGACATAACCTAAAGTGGACCTCCTCTTGTCCAAATCACCTGCAAAATCAGAATCAACATAACCACAGAATTCATCACTACAACCATCAAAAGTGATATAATAGTTGCTTGTGCCTCTTAGATACTGAAGCACCCATTTCACTACTGCCCAATGCTCTTTTCCTGGATTTTCCATGTATCTACTGACAACACCAACTGCATGTGAAATATCCGGTCTTGTACTTATCATCGCATACATTAGACTTCCTACTGCATTAGCATATGGTATATGAGACATATACTGCTTTTCTTCATCATTTTTAGGACTCAAACCTGAAGAAAGCTTGAAATGAGAAGCTAAAGGGATATTAACAGGTTTCAGCTTATTCATACTGAATCTCTGAATTATTTTCTCCACATACTTCTTTTGTGATAACCACAGCTTGCCATTTTTCCTGTCTCTATGTATCTGCATGCCCAAGATCTGATTTGCTGCTCCTAGATCTTTCATATCAAATGTCCTAGCCAACTGAGCCTTTAACCTGTTGATTTCAAACATGCTCTTGCTTGAGACAAGCATATCATCAACATATAACACCAAAATAATGAACATGTCATTTGCCAACTTTTTAAAGTACACACAATGATCATACTCACTCCTGGTAAAATTCTGACTCACCATGAAAGAATCAAACTTCTTGTACCATTGCCTGGGAGACTGCCTCAGGCCATACAATGAATTTTTGAGCTTGCAAACAAACCTCTTGTTGCGATTCTGAACGAACCCTTCTGGTTGTTCCATGAAAATTTCCTCTTCTAAATCCCCATGTAAGAAAGTTGTTTTGACATCTAGCTGCTCCAACTCCAAATCATACAAGGCAACTAGTGCTAACAAAATTCTGATAGAAAAAAGTTTTACAACTGGTGAAAATATCTCATGAAAGTCAATACCTGCTTTCTAAGAAAATCCTTTTGCAACCAGTCTCGCTTTGTACTTTGGTACAATGTCATCAGCTCCTTTCTTCAATTTGTACATCCATTTGCAGCCAACCACTTTCCTACTCTCTAGAAGTTCCACAAGATCCCATGTCTTCTTCTTTGCCAAAGAATCCATTTCTTCTTTCATTGCAAGTTTCCATTTGTCACTATCAAACACTTTCAATGCTTCCTGATAACTGTCAGGTTCTCCTTCATTAGAAATTAAAGCAACAGATGTGACAAAATCATCATACCTCTTTGGAAAAATTCTGTCTCGTGTAGATCTTCGTAAATATTGTTGTGGTATCTCTTCTATTTCTGGCTGCTCATCATCCTCTTCTTGAGGAGTGTCCACATGAATATCCTCTTCCTGGACATCCTCGTGATTCCCCTTTGTAGATGACTAAGTATCAAACTGAACTTGCTGAAACTGTGGTACATTAGCCTGTTTCAAATCATTACTCACATCTAAATTTGATAGAGAAAGTTCATTAAATGTTATATCTCTGTTTATGATGATTTTGTGGACAATAGGATTCCACAATCTATATCCCTTAACACCATCACCATAGCCAACAAAGATTAATTTTCTTGATTTAGGATCTAATTTGGACCACTGATTTTTGGGAATAAGAGCATATGCTTCACAACCAAATAATCTAAGATTAGAATAATCACATTGTTGACCTGTCCATACCTCTTTCGGAATTTTGCAATCAATGGCTGTTGATGGTGATCGATTGACCAGGTAACAAGCTATAAGTAGTGCCTCTCCCCACAATTCCTGCTGCAAGTTTGCATTACTGAGCATACTCCTTGCTCTTTCAAGAAGAGTCCTGTTCATGCGTTCAACAACGCCATTCCGCTGCGGAGTGTAAACAGTGGTCTTATGCCTCTCGATTCCATCCTTCTTGCAATAATTATCAAATTCCTTAGAAGTAAACTCGGTTCCATTATCTGTTCTAAGACATTTAATGAACCTGCCAGTGCTCTTTTCAACCAAAGCTCTAAACTGCTTAAATATATAAAAAACATCAGCTTTTTAACAGATAGATCCATACTTTCCTCGAGTAATCATCTATAAAACTGACGAAATATGATGATCCCCCATAAGAAATTTTAGGAGATGGTCCCCATAGATTAGAATGAATATAGTCTAGGATACCTTTACTAATGTGTTTTCCAGATTTAAATTTTTGTCTAGCTTGTTTACCAAAAACACAATGCTCACAAAACTTCAAATCTACACATTTTAAACTAGAAAGTAACTTCCGATCAGCAAGTACTTTCATTCCTCTTTCGCTGATATGACCTAACCGCTGATTCCATAGACGAGTGAAGTCTGCTGCACCAATTGATGCTACTGTTGCTTGATCGATTTCAGTTCTCCCTTCAAGTTTATACAGGTTCCCGACTCTGTTTGCCTTCATAACAACCAAAATACCTTTCGATATCTTCATAACTCCACCTTGAACCGCAAATTTGTAACCAGCATCATCAAGAACTCCCATTGATATCAAGTTCTTCCTTAGTTCAGGAACATGTCTCACATCTGTTAGAGTTCTAACAATCCCATCATACATTTTCCCAACAGTTTTACATGTAACATTATTTCCCATATAAACTATACCGTCATTTACAGATTGGTATGTGTGAAACCAACTTCTATGAAGACACATGTGATGAGATGCTCCAGAATCAACTAACCAACCATAATGATATTCTGAGACATTAGAAGTAGTTAATACCTCATCAATCATACCTGAATCATTTTCTGCTATGTTTGCCTCATTTGTAGAATTCTCCTCCCTAGAAGCTTGCTTGCATTTCCAACAGTATTTCTTAAGATGTCCTGCTTTATTGCAAAACAAACACTTCAATTTACTCTTTTTGCCCTTTGACTTTGATCTTGATGTACCCCTTGAATGTTGTCCTCTTTCACTGGTTCTTCCCTTGGCTATCATTACTTCTGATGTCGAGTTTTCAAGACTAGATTTCTTTCGAGTTTCCTCAGAAATTAAGGCTCCCACAACATCATCAAAGGTAATAGATTCAACAGAACTAAAACTGATAGAGGTTACAAAATGTGCCCATGACTCTAGCAGAGAGCACAACATTAAAATTGCCTTGTCTTCAGAACTAATAATATCTTCTACATTAGACAACTGACAAATAAGAGTATTGAACGCATTCAAGTGATCAGAAATTTTTGTACCTTCTTTCATACGCAAGGTAAATAATTGCCGCTTCAGGAGGATTTTATTTGTCAAGGATTTAGTCATATACAAACTTTCCAGTTTTGTCCAGAGACCTGCTGCTGTAGTTTCAGACACAATATTAAATAAAACATCATCGGCCAAGCATAATCGAATAGCACTCAGAGCTTTTTCATCTATCTCGTTCCAGTCTTCATTGGACATATCATAGGGTTTCTTGGTTTTCCCTACCAGTGCCTTCAACACTCCTTGCTGAACCAGCATATCCCTCATCTTGACCTTCCATAACTCGAAATTATTGCTCCCATTGAATTTTTCAATTTCAAATTTAAAACTCTGTGTTTTTGCCATTTTCTCAAGATATTTTTACTGCTAGTTACTTTTATTTGAAAAATATATTTCCAAAAAACTTGCCGCACAAAGCTTGAGTTTCAAAGTTTTTTATTATTCTTTAGCACAAGTCTTTATTCCATAAGCAATTTTTTTTTTTTTTTAACTTCCAAAATAAAAAACTTTCAATGAACTTTACGGCTTCCAAACTTCCAATTCTATTTTCTTAATTGAAAGGATTTTTAATATCCTTGGATGAAAAAAAAATTACCGTACTCCAAACTCAAACGCAACATTAAATTTTCAGAGTCTAAACAGCAGACTCCTCCTTCTCCACACTGCCAAGCTTTAGTCTCCACATTCAGCACAAGCAGCCAGCCTTCTCTTCTAGGCATTTCAGCAATTAGCAACAGGATCCAGACAAAGCTTCGCAATCAGCAACAGGCTCCAGACAAAGCTTCACAATTAGCAACAGGCTCCAGGCAAAGCTTCAAGCTCATCTTTCAGCACTCAGGCTCTGATACCACTTGTTGGATCTGAGATCCACAGAGAAAATAATATACAGAATTTAATAACAGACATTCAATAATGAACACAAGGTTTACTGTGGCAAAACCCCCGAGAGGGAAACATCCACGGAGCAATGGTATCGGTCTTCCTTATTATTCAATGAATGAAGATTACAACAGCTTACAACTCTCTGACTTTTCTCTACGAGAATACAAGAAATATATACATTTCTTTCACAGTTACTATTAACTGAACAAACTAAATTAATTCGGTAAGTTAGTTATGCAACCACAGAGAGAACGGTTGTCACCCGTTTCCAACACCCTCTCAAAAACTTTGAAAATCTAAAAATCGGCAATCTGCAATGAGTGGATTTTCTTTTAAATAAAGATAATATATTGGGTATTCAAATTGATATGAATCTTTATCAAATGTGTTAGGTTATCGTTGGTTTGTAAAAATATGAGTTTGAGTGTATTATATTAAATTCATTTAAAAGATTTATATAATATTTTCATTTTAATAAAAAGATATAAAATCTGAAAATCAACAATCGACAATAAGTAGATTTTCTTTTAAATAAAGATAGTGTATTGGATATTCAAATTGATATGAATCTTTATAAAATGGAAAGAAGCTGAACTATCGGGGATCTCTGTCTTCTGTGACAATAATCCCACTGTGTTGTTGTGGGGTATTTGGCATTTTAATAGGTTTTATAGAGTCAAAATAACTCATTGCTGTCAAACTGGCAGCTAGTGATTTCACCAAAAGGAGCTTCTACTTTTATACACCTTAATCTACCAAGAGAACAAAATATCTAAATCAAATGCCATGATAGTATAGAGAAAAGACTTACTTTATGTCAACTTGTCCTCCTCTAAATATCCTCTTTAAGAGAGGGCTGCTAAAAAACAATGCTAAAATGTTTGTTCATAGAAATACATTTCAGCAGGTTGAGTTTGGTATTGAAGACTCTGTTAAAAGTTTCTCTCAACTCCTTTTTAAAGCCAATTCTTGAGCTATACATCAAATATTTTGTAATTTTTATTTTACAAGCTTGTGCATCATCTTTCTTTTTATGGTTCAAACATATGCTATCAATGGACTAAATTTCAAGTTTCCCTTACGATATCAGTGAACTAAATTTCAAGATGGGAAATTTGAAGGGATAATGCTACGAGCATAAGATAATTGGTGAACAAACACTTTGTAGATGATTTTGTGTCGTATCTTCACCGTGAACACTACTAACGTGTTTTGCAAAGCATAGAAGGTATTCTCATTTTAAAACAATTCTAGCAACCGTGACTAAGTGTAGTATCGGAGGAGTAAATTTATGGCGGTTATAAGAACTTCAATAAAAGCCCTGCTTCTCGTAAGGTATTTGCTTCAATGTGCATTTTTTTATTCTTCATGTGTAGATTGAAGCCTTTTATTCATTATGTGTAGCTTGAAGCCTTTTTACTATTTAGGGATCTCATCCTTGCAGAGGAATTTGTTTTAGTAGGGATCTTCTATTAGGATCCACAAAACCGATGAATGCCACTCTGCATTGCGTTTTTTAGCAGTCCTCTCTTAATGAGGATATTTAGAGGAGGAAAAGCTGACATAGAGTAAGCCTTTTCTCTATACTATCACTACATTTGATTTAGAGATTTTGTTCTCTTGGAAGATTAATGTGTGTAGAAGTATAAGCTCCTTTTGGAGAATAACGAGGATATTTAGAGGAAGAAAAGTTAACATAGAGTAAGTCTTTTCTCTATACCATCACTACATTTGATTTACAGATTTTGTTCTCTTGGAAGATTAAGGTGTGTAGAAGTATAAGCTCCTTTTGGAGAAATCAATAGCTGCTAGTTTGATAGCAATGAGTTATTTTGACTCTATAAAACCCACTAAAATGACAAATACCCCACAACAACTGGGATTATTGTCACAGAAGACAGAGATCCCCGATAGTTCAGCTTCTTTCCATTTTATAAAGATTCATATCAATTTGAATACCCAATATACTATCTTTATTTTAAAAAAAATCCACTTATTGCTGATTGCTGATTTTCCAATTTTATATTTTTTTATTAAAATAAAAATATTATATAAATCTTTTAAATGAATTTAATATAATACATTCAAACTCATATTTTTACAAACCAAGCATAACCCAACACATTTTACAAAGATTCATATCAATTTGAATACCCAATATACTATCTTTATTTATTTAAAAGAAAATCCACTTATTGCTGATTGCCATTTTCAGATTTTCAAAGGGACTTTCATTATCAAAGTTTTTATATTGCTGATTGTCGTTTCTCAATGAAACAGTTAAGAAAATCCACTTATTGTCGATTGCCCATTTTCCGATTTTGAAAGTGACTTTCATGATCAAAGTTGCCCATTTTCCGATTTTCAAAGGGACTTTCATTATCAAAGTTTTTATATAAGCTTTTATATTGCGGATTGTCCATTTTCTTATTCTCAATGAAACAGATATTGTCGATTAAAATAATTTCCAGATTTCATATAAAATATATAATTTGCAATTCTGATACTGTTCTCATCACACATACCAGAAAGTGGCGATCAATAAATCTCAACTTCACAGCAACAAGTCCGCAAACACAATATGGTGTTATCAGTTTATGGCTCAAGAAAGAGACAACCACAATGCAAACACACAGCCCATAGCGACTGACAATGTTATCTTAGTTTTATTAAGCTTTCTTTATCATATAATTTAAGCTTTAATATTCTGAAAACATTCAGGCTTTATTGTGTCAGGCTTTATTCTCTTTGTTCGTATTCTTTCGGCTTAACTTCTTGTTGCGCCAAGTCCATCCTTATTTTAAACTAGCTCTGTGTTCTTTTTTATTGGTCTGCCTCTAAATTTGGTACAGATTAATGAACCTGAGAGAAAATGCAGGTTATTGCAGCCAGCACGTCCATGGTTTTCATATGGATTCCACCGTTGTCAGATTAATCTGTTTTCTATCAAAGATGTTGCTTTTCTTAAATTCTGACAGACGAAGTATTCAAACAAGCACAAAATAACTTCTGCCAAATATATTTTGTCACTGCAAAAATTACTTCGGTTTATGTTCAAGTAACTCAAACCTAACCCAGTAATTCCCATGCTATTTTTTTCAAATTTTTAACAACTGTTTTTAAATATGTATAAAACAATAATCCAATTCAGAAATATTTCTGGGTTTATCAATTGATATAAAACACGTATCTCTGTTTTTATCAATTTAAAACTTAATAATTGATATAATATAAAACAATATAATCCATTTTTATTTTTATTTTTGAATTGTTTGCTTTTATAAATTTCAACTTCGAGACAATCTGATTATATAACTGTATTATCATTGAGAAATTTTTTTTTGTTATAATAGCAGTTTTGGCATTTTTCTAATAAAAAAAAACATTTTCGCATTTTTTTATTTCCGGGACCCAAAAACTGCTAGGAATATCTAACTGGATAGCCCGTTGCAGTTAAAATAATAGCAAATAAACAGTGCAAGATTTGCAATTAAATTTTTTGCTATCTAATCAAATTATCGTTGAGAACTAATTATGTCAGTTAAAGTTAGGACCATCGGAGATATTTGAAGTATTGAATTTTTTAAATACACAACTTGCTACAATATATGATAACATTTTTAAATGTCATAATGTTAAAATGTCGCAACTTTTTTTGTTATATATTTTGGCCACAATATTGCTATCAAATACTATCATTAATTATTACGTTTTAAATTATTAGATGATTAAAGCATATAAAATTGAAAAACCCAGTCACCCATGTAGTAAATAAAAATATTCACACTTTTTTGAAAACTAAAGTTGTTTATATAAACAAAATTACTAAAATATATAAAAGAAACAATAAATAAATAAATAAATCTGGAAAAAAATAGAGAGGCTGTCTTTTCTCTTTAGGCAGAAACAGAAACCAAGCTACAACGATTGGTGTGTTCGTTGAAAATGAAAAACGAGGAGCAGTGAAATATAATACACATTTAACTCCATGTTATGGCATGTTTACATAGAGAGCCAAAGAGGGGCCTTCCCGGTTTTAGTTTATGTAAACAGTTTCTGTCAGATTCGATCTCCCTGCGGAATCTAATCTTTAGAAGCTGTAGATGTAACTGGGTTTATTTAGATAAACGAATAAGGAAGGGGATTCTAATATAGAGTTTTTTATTTAGCTGAGTTTATTTAGATAATAAAAAATGGAAGTGAAATCATGTTAAAACAAGAGTAAAATCAAGTCAAAGTAGAGGAGGGTAAATCATGTAAGTGTAAGAACTAGAGATTGATATTTACGGAGGAAATATGGAAAATATCTGAATGTTCAATTCACTTTGTAACTACAATTAACACTCTCTGAATATTCGATTCAATTTGTAATCACTGGAAATCAGAAATCAGATTTCCTGAAAGTGCGAAACCTTTTTCATAAATGGAGTAGCCGATTTCTACAACAATCTGAATAGCTAAAGTGTGAGAGTGCTGAAGACCTGTCTCAAAAGCTATTAAACCTATTTCTGAAGTGCCCATGCGGAAATAGTATTCTTCCGACCTTAACGTGAATCGTATTATGTGTTTTCATGGACATGCACGCCATCCAACCAACAAGCTTTATCTCTCTGCTTTTCGGGCTTCATGCAGAAATCTTACTCCTATAAATACTTATTTTTAACCTGTGCATGTGGAAGGGCGGGCTTTCCAATCCACTATGCGCATCTGGTTATGAATGAATAGGTGGTTATGAATGCAGAGGGCTATAACTATCACAACGAATAGTGTTGGTAGTCGTTGTATGTCGAGCGATTTTAATGGAAGGAAGTGTGGTTAGAAGAATAAAAAGATTATTTAATTGGTGTACATATACATTAATTGGAGCAAGAGTGATGGTGAAAAGTGTATTTGTAATTGCTGAAAATGCAAGAAGCAAATTTTTCTCACCTCTGGAGGGGCGCAACAGAGTTCAGGGATGGAGAACGTTTTGCACTGGATCATCGATGAGGCCGCTAAATTTGGCAGTGACCGAGTGACCTGCCGTTAAAATTTCCAAGGGTGTAGTAAGTCTGAATTTGTGCCTTCCAAACCCCCAAAATCCGTGCGCCTAAAACAACAAACACTGCCGCAGGAAATGTACATTTTTCTTACAGAATCCAGGAAGAAAATAATTCATTCCAAGCGGTTTTGACAGTCGAAAACATGGAAACTAAGATGGTTTCGGAGCAATAAATTGCAGAGCTCTTGAAGGTAATTCTGCAAACATGATAATAAAAAGAAAAATAAATTCAAATTCAAATCTATTCATCAAAATAAAATCTATCGGGATAATCGCATTCATATTGGGATATATTCCACATATTGGAGCTAACGTGTATAAAGCGATTCAAGGAATTGAAGGATAAAGCGAAGCATTTTACAATTTGATACAGATGAGATGTGTAAGATTATTTAATGGAGTATGCTATCTATCTTACTATTTGCACCGGGGCCCACCCAATGCTGTCAAGTAATAGCTGATTTCTTTACCTTTTCTTAAGACAGATTTTAGACTTCACGGTGCGAGTAAGTTGTTCTTTTTTTTTTTTTTTTGGCTATAGTCGCTGTGGAAGCATGGATAAGAAGTGCTGGTTTTCAAATTATTATGTTATTTTTTATTTATTGGCTTGGCTTGCGAAGTCCTGGCTCTACTCTGATGATTCTCGAAGGTCTTAGTTCGTTCCTGCATAGGGAAACATGTTTCTTAATGTGCTTCAATTCTATCCAGAATTGTACATAGCTTTTTGTCATTTGTAATTGCCATTTAGAAGAAGCAGTTTCTCTCTATTATGTTTGAAATCAATTTTTGTGAATGGATGAAATAGGTTTGAACGCATTTGATGAAAACTGCAATCTTCCCATGAGAACTGCGATTGCTTCTATTTGGAGTAAGCTGTCTATCCATGAGAACTGGGAATATTGCAGTTCTCATCCAATAAGAAAATGCAGCCTTCTGTCTATATGCTTCCACAACTATTATAGCAAAAAATAAACCATTAAAATGATTTCACAAAGTTAAAACCAGGTTAATAAGAACAACTTAGTCAACCGAAGGCTGACGTCTAAAAAGTAACTGAGTAAGCTATTACTTGACAAGGTTGAATGGGCCCTGTGCAAGTAAATAACTTCCTCCTTATTTAATTAGTATATATTAATTAAATTTTTATTCAGTAAATTTGAAAAAGTTAAAAAAAAAAATATTCATTTTAGTAATTCAAATTTTCCTGTTATATATTTTAAACTTTGGGGTCAAACTTCTCATTTTTAACTTTGCCAAATCATTCGTCCTCTTGCTCGGACCCAAACCAATGATTTAATATTTCTTCTTCGGGATCAAAGATAACAAATGCCTCCCTTCAAAAAAGAAAAAATCATTTTTAATACAAAACCATCTCCAAATTATTGCTCCGTTCCCATTTCTTCCTTAAAAATAAAATAAAATCTATTATTAAGTTGATAAGTTTTAAATTCAATACATGACAGCAAAAATACATTACATTTTAAAATAATTTATACAACATAAAGACATCACTATATCGAATATCTATATTGAAAATTTAAAAATATCTATTGAAAATGTTAAAAGTAAATACTATGTCACATATTGAAAATGTTAAAAATAATGTTTGATTGAGATCTAGCTAAAAAGCTACTTGTTGTCTCCTCTCCTTTGAAATCAGGATAAGACCTAGCTAGGAAACCTAACCAGCGGATCCCGTCATAGTAGCTAGACCTGCTAATACAACCTATTAATCTACGATATCGCATGGAGATGTTGACCTTGTCCATTGTAACAAGAAATAAATAATCTGACATAAATGAGGCATTACTTACGATGCAGTGATGAGGATAAGGGTAGGTGGACATACACAGAGTTCGTTCGGTCACGCCAGCCTTTCTACCTCTTTACTAGTTGCCTTAGTCCACCATAGTGTAAGTTAGTTCCCATAGAGTTGTGAAATCCATATAATATTAGTATAGACACTTACTTAGATCAGCAAGGACTCCTGGCTGGGACACTACCTACTATGATCAGAAATCTCTCTAATTTCCTCAGAATAATCCCACATATGATATGGCATATCTACGTTTCACTTTGCCATTGTAAGTAAATTGTAAGTAATCTGAGTTGGAGAGCCTATTTCCCCATGAAGTTGGAAGAATAGTTCCTCACACGGACCATTGATGGATATTACATGTTAAAACTAGCAACAACCACATTAGATTAATAATGTGTCTCGATACATCGATAGGCCTAAATTTAGGCACATACTATTTATATTAATGTTACGCCTATCGACGTATCCAGACACATTATTAATTTAATGTGGTTGTTGCTAGTAACCGGTGTGGGCATAGACATATCTACAAAGTAT
>LPNX010089575.1:450344-474076 GCA_001517045.1 Pseudotsuga menziesii | reverse complement strand
CTTTCCTGAGTGTGATTTCCTGATCAGGTCTGTTCATAAGATCTGTCCAAGAAAGGATCTCAAGACTGATCTGAAGGTCATTTTAAGACAAGAAAAAACATGAAAATATCATAGCCATAGAGGTCTAATGCTCTAGAATTGAAACTCCATGGCCACTGTCTCGTGTCCATCCACTAATTCATGGATATCAAAGCTTCCTAGGTGGTACTGCATAGCTTCCTTGGACAGTTGGTTAGCCTTCATATTGAGTTCCCTGTAGATGTGTCAGCCTTCATTTGTGGTTTTTGCAGCAGGACATTCAACAGTGAAAAGTGCCAAACAAGAGAACTAGAACGAGAGAAGAAAGGAAATCTATTGTCCAATCACACCTTACCACATCATTAGCATGGCTATATGTTATGTACTTTGGCATGTATACTAATTAGAATGGCTATATGCTTTAGCATGAATACTAAATGTGAAGTAAGTTCATATTTTTGAATTAATACACTACATTTTTTTCTGTTGAAGAATATATACACTTTTCCTCATCATCGGATCCACATAAAGATCCAGTACTCCCTATACATCAAAGTCGAGAATGTCATGAAATGACAAAGCAATATACTATATAGATAAAATTCAATACAACCACCTCAAATGAATCATAGATGGGAATAGGAATTATTGGTAATGGGTATTAAGGGTGCAATTGATGGCATAGCATTACCAACACTGTCCTACATTTAGTTTTTGGAGTCCTCAACACTGACGTTCAAGTTCATGCAAGGAAATAAGACAAGGTATAATAAAACAAATATCATGTTAAATAAGTACAAAATCAGAAAAGCATGTATACCAGCTTTATTGTCCCTGTGCGGCAAGAAACCAGAGAATCAAGGCAACCCAAATGATAGGACATAACCATGATATTCTACACTTTTCACACAAGCCATCATCACCTGCAAAGGTGCCCCTGACATGCTTCCCAAATTAGGAAAATGGTTAAAGAAGACCCTTATTGATGATGGCAATGTGACTTTAGTTACACAGTTTGCCTGCCTTTTGACAGTCTTGTATCTTCGTGATAGACAAAGGCGAATGGCTGCTCAAGTAGTTCATCTGCCTCAAGTAGATAATAATTGATAAATATGACTCTCAGGTCAGTCTGGTCTAATTCAGTGTTCTGTTATATTTGAACACTTTGCTTTGAATCATTGGTGGGCATATTGTTTTTTCTTGTACATGGGGTGGAATGGCTTTGCTATAGCTGATGAGGTATATGTTGTAGAGTCATTGGGGTCATATGACTGTCACATAGTTTGAGATCATATAGGAGGGCCATGTGAAGTAATTGCTAATCGTAAAGCATCTGTGATGTCGTCATTTTAGTTGCTAATTTTTTGTTTCTAAAGTAGTTTATTGCTTGCTTCACAGGAGTTGAGAAATCAAATGCTAGTGCAAGGGGGCTTACCAAATGGAGATGTAAAAATAAAGACTGAACACTAGCCAATATTTCAGATTCTTGTACAGCTCAGGACTCATGAGATTATGTTTGGTGTCTATAGTAATTGTTGTAATAATCTGCTGAATGGAATATGTAAGGCATCATTTTAGCACCTTTCTTTGCTTGTTTAAACTATTGCAAGTTGGTTATGTGATTGCCAGATTGGCTGCCATGGCCAAAGCTTTAACCCCTATGAAATATGTAAACCATCATTTGTGTATCATTCTTTGCTTATTTAAAGTTTAAACCATTGGAAGTTGGCTATGTGATTGCCAGATTAGCAGCTATTGCCCAAGCTCTTTGCATCATTCTTTGCTTGTTTAAACCATTGGAAGTTGGCTATGTGATTGCCAGATTAGCAGCTATTGCCCAAGCTCTTTGCATCATTCTTTGCTTGTTTAAACCATTGGAAGTTGGCTATGTACTAGCGTTATTGTAAAAAATTCCCATAACAGGCTCAGGTGCTATTTGCACGTATTGACAGGAAACACTTGTAAAAGTAACAAAGGTTGTAGGAACACAAATATTTTCTCATAAGTTGATATCATTTGACAGAGTTCCCAAATTTTAGTTAAATTTGTGCCCATAGATGCAAAATGATTATGGCATTTCATAATTGTTGGCATACTAGAGATTCCAAGGAATACTGTGAGAATTATGATTATTTCAAATTTTTCGCCTCAAAACACTAGTCACGTAAAGGAACTGATTGAAAAGTAAGAGATTTTTCTTCAAAACCTAAATGAAATGAAGTCAAATATCACACTATTTGGTGATTATCTATAGTCATTAATATAATAAATGATGCTCACATATGGTATTTATAGATGAAGAATTATAAAAGGTATTTATAGATAGGTGGTATCATGTTATCAAGGATGATAAAGAGAAAATCAATGGATTGTTTTCATGTGATAATTTTCTGTGACATGTTTATGGGTATATTCAACAAGAAAATTGTATTATTGCTATAAACCCTAGTAGAAAGCATAATTTCATAAATTTTTGTTAACTTAGCTAAAAGATTGCAAGTCCCTACAAAGATTAATCTGTTAGAACTTCCTTTTGTATTTGTTAATCTGTTAGAACTTCCTTTTGTATTTGTTTGCCAACAACCGAAGGATACAAAAGATTATGTTATGACAGTCCCAAACATATGTCTATATGTGCCTAGCTGAAGTGACATTAATGAGGAAGAAGCCAAGCGTTAGGAGATTTTTTGAATAGAAGTGATGGGTAATAGCATCCCCATCGCAGGTATAGCATCCCCGTAACTATTCCTGGGGTTTGCATTTTTTTTTTAAACTTATACAAAGCGTGGATACAGCGACGGCCAGCAGTGGATACAGAGATGGCAAGGCGTGGATACAGAGACGGCAAGGCGTGGCTATAGCGACGTCTTATTCATGGGTTTGCATTTTTTTTAAAAAACCTTATACATAGCGTGGATACAGCGACGACCAGGCGTGGATATAGAGACGACCAGGCGTGGATATAGAGACGGCTTAGACATCTAAAGAAATATAGAACATTGTCTCTCTTGCAACGTAAATTAGGGGTCGTCTCTATTGCGACGGAATTGTTTCCACAGAAAAAAAACACTTAGACGTGGCAATATCCACGTTTTTCCATGGCAAAATTGATCACTTGTACTAGTGTGTTCCCATTACATTCATCTTTCTCCACTTGAATTTACAACATCCTCCTAGGATCTTGACCCTTCCCCACCACCTCTCAACTATTAACCATCCCCGCTTGAACTTCCAACATCTTCCTTGGCCCTTGATCCTTTCCCACCCCCTCTCAACTGTTAACCATCCCCACCTGAACTTCCAACATCCTCCTAGGCCCTCGACCCTTCTACACCCTCTCTAAACTATTATCAATATATTTGATATATTACATATAGTGATAGATTTTTAACTCTACAAAATGTGTGCCCATTATAGAACTACAAAACACATGTGCGTTTTGTAGTTCTATAATGCGTGCTGGTTTTGTAGTTCTATAATGTGCACACGTTTTCCAATTATACAAGGGCAGTAGAAGGAATTTGAATTTAAACATGCCAATTCAATTGCTTGCATATCACCAATAGTCCTATGTGTATGGTTCAGAGTTTGCTTTGGTAATACCGAACCTGTGCTATGGTATATGATAAACCATAGCTAATTGGGCATTTCTTCCATTTTCTGAAGAAGTCGTTGCTTATGTGCTCATTACAGTATGCTACACACAATCATTTTTGACGAAATCTTAAACATAAAAAGCATTTTTTCTACAGATTCTAAATATGTAATTTTTATTAAAAAATATTATATTTTTCTATTTTTCTCAATTTCTATTGTGTCCTAACTCCTTAACTCAAAAAACATGTTGCTAGTGTTTTTTCCATAACCTTTTCAATTCTTAACTGTTTTAAAAATAATTTATATGGTGCATTAGAATACACTGAACATTACATTCTATAAAAAAACCATTTCATGATCATTTCATTAAGATCTTCAAAGGTTGCACTCACAAAAGACGGACCATTTCTGAGGAATGATCACTTCGATAATTATTATTTTTTTTAAATTACTAATTTCATTTTCAAAAAATAGCGCTACACTAGTGCTATGTGTTCTCTACATGCCTACAAGATTTTGTATCCTAAAAGTATCATTTAGGCCCTCAAAGGATGCACCCACAAAAACATATACCTTATCATTTGCCTAAAACCTAAAAAGTGGATGTTAGAAAAAATGAAACTTGACATAGTTATAAAACTTTTCCATACATAAACCTTATAAATTTGGAAAAGTGATTCAATTTCCTACATTTAATCTTATTTACTCAAAGAAAGATATTTTGTGTAAGTATCTCAAAAAATACAATTAAGTTGAGGGATGCCTGATTTTTCGGTTTTCTATTACATCTAACGTGCCAAAAGTGACCCTCATTAGCTTGCACTCACCCATTATGATCCTCCCTAGTGGTGTAATGAGGTGTTGAAAGGTCCAATTAGAGTAATATTAATGGGGACGATCTAATTAAGGTGAAATTGGCCCACTATGTTTGTTATTATCAAATAAGTCCCACTATGGTAGTTAGTTTTGAATACTTAAGGTTTCTTTAATGAAGGTATACAAGGTAGTACGGAGGTTGTTATGGTTATGATTCTCTTATTTTATATAAATAAGGGGATGGATTCCTCCTTGTGAGGGGTGTAAAAGATTATTTAATTTGGAGTTTAGGTGATTGAGAGATCAACCAACATTAGGATGAAAATGAGCAAAAGTGGATTGCGTTGATAAAATCTTCAATTGTAAGGTGTTTACCTACCTTATTGGTTTTGATATTAATAAAATAGAAAGGCTTTATATCTTAATCGTATTCATAGATATCTAGATCATAATAATGTTTTAATATATAAGGTACCTACCAAGTGGTATGATAACTCTTTCTAGGGCCCAATAGATAAATTATTTCCCTTCTATTTTGTGACTTTTCTTGAAGAAAAATAGAACTATGACACTTAGATAAGTTTCTCAGTATTTTTTGTATTATTTCCAAAACAAATTGTAGATTTCTATTCTCGTAAAATTACATGATTGAAAAACAATCACTCAAATTAGAGTCCATGTCAAAACCCCAAATTTTCCAAAAAATTTAAAATTTTTAAATGCATATAATTTTCATAATTTCAGTAAACTAATTATTAAATTAGTTAGATGTTACCAATTCATTATCTGAATTATCTATCAGTTATGTTTGAAGATAGAACAGTTATTTTTAGTTTACTGACTTGTTTTCTCTTTGCGACCACAAGGTGGGACTGTCATGCAAAACTGGGCTTACTTAGATTTCGAGCTAATGCAGAAAGTTTTCCTATTCTTACAGACTACAGGTAAGAAGTTCGGGTGCTGCTTGTCGAAATTCTAAAGTATTTAAATACAAGTTCGTCGCAAAATAAAAGCTCAGTAAGAAAATAAATGCTAAACAATTTCCAACGCTTATTGAGGTAAATTCATTAACTGTCCTTCTTTCTACTAGAAGTAAATTTATGGTTCTTAATGATTACTGAACTATTCAATATCTATCATAGTCGTCAAGTGTAAAAATGCCTTACTAATTCTTTACAAAC
The DNA here is from genome assembly GCA_001517045.1 of Pseudotsuga menziesii. Taxonomy (NCBI): domain Eukaryota; kingdom Viridiplantae; phylum Streptophyta; class Pinopsida; order Pinales; family Pinaceae; genus Pseudotsuga; species Pseudotsuga menziesii. Next base: position 468,464 of record LPNX010089575.1, on the reverse strand, counting down.
AGAGTAAGAGTAGCAGAGTTATAAAATTTATGGTATAATTTCAATTGTGTACAATTACATTTACATAGTAATGTAAATTGATAAGGGGTTTATGTATTACTGTTTCCATTTTCAAACCCTAAAGTTTAAATGAGTTTACATCTTTATTTCAAGCTGCTTCTTGAGAAAGCTATACTAATGTTGATGCATAGAGTTTTATTCACACATCAACTGGTTTCAAGCATAACTGGAGCTTATCTTTAGTAAGATAGATATCTTACTGAAACAGGTTTTATCCTATCCCTTTTATATATATAAAAGGGGCATGTCCTTAGGGGACTATAATTCTTAAAAGAATGCATGACATAATAGTTTTATGGCCTAACTATTTTATTATGGTGAATCTTTTTTATAAGAGATTTGCGGCTTAACCTTGCCATGTCATAATTTATGGTTAAAGGACATTTACCTTCAGCAAAAGCTTTCAGCACATAGAAGTTACTACTCTCTTTTGTATATTTTTACCAAACTTTACTATTTTAAAAAAGTACAGATAAGGCCATTGAGGTTATTGTGAACAATAGGATAATTGCCATAGTTTTTACTCTATAAACCTCCTTTATAACCATCCATAGTATACTTTTACATTAATTTAGAAGTTGATTGAACTAATATTTCATAATGCATAAAGAAGGTGCAAGGTGTGAAAACAAGAGGTCTAAGAATAAACCATGTTCATGATCAATTTATAGCTTAACTTTGTTTTAAGGTTCTATAAGCTTTATAAAAGAAATGCCTCCTTTAGATACATTTATAAACTAGGGTAAGTATTATTTACCTAGCATAGAAAGAAAGGTTATAATTATAACCATGCCATAATGAGCATAGGTTTAATCTTGTTAAAGTTATATGAATACAATATTTTACAAAGCATTGGTCGTAATTGTCCCCATGACCTTTATGATTGCAAAGTTTAAGTGTTTATAGTAATAATATTTTATGTTCTTTCATGCAACGTAAAATGATGGGCTGACTTTGCAACAAGGCTAAAGTGTAACCTTTGATGTATCAAATGATTGGGAATCATTTCTTTGGTGGAACGTTCACCGAACTATACGATTCCACCCACAGCATGTAAATTATTTGTTGGGTAACATGGCATTATCATAACCATGCATTGCATAGTTAAATGGGTAGTAGTCAAACCCTAGATTGCCATTCCCTTCATCGCCTTCGGGCTACTGTCACTCTGCTGCGATGTTCTCAACTGCACTGTCGTTTGCCTCTTGCTGTTGATAGCCTTCCTGTTGCTGTTCCTCCTCGAATGCTTGCCCAAATACCTAAAGAGAGATGTTGATGTGAAACTGTTGGTGCTTTGTTTAGGTTAGTGATATTTCTCTGGGGTTTCTTCATCGCAGCTCCCTTATCTAGAACCTTCGACCTTAAAAAAAACTCCTCCCTCAGTGAGAGCCGAGGTCTTGTTCTTCTGGGTTGCGATTGGATGTTTGTTGTATTGTTAATCCTCTTCTCCCTTCCTGCAGAAGGGTTTCCTCCTCGTGCTGGTGGTTGTTTTACTGTGGATGGTGGTCGCGCCTCAATACAAAATAGGTAAGAAAACTATAAGTCCTTACTCCATTTTGCTGTCTTGTTTTAAAAATATAATGTTTATCCAGCATACAAGTTTTAACATTAATGTTTTCTTTGTTGATTACAAGTGTCGGCCCTCCTCTCTGCTTAGTTTGTGCGAGGCTGCGATAGCAATACTGGTTCATGGGTAAGCCTGGTTTTACCATGGCCGTTCCTTCTTATTTGGTCCCTTTGGGACAATTGTGGGTGCGTCATCGTGATCTGCAACCCTTGGGTTTCGGTTTACCTATTACTTAGTTTGTTTTTTTTAAATAAAGATGAGACCCTTGTGTTAATCGGGGTGCTTCGGCTATGGCCATGACTGTATATGTTAGTTTTTTCTTAAATTACTGTGTAAGAAGTAAAATGAAACAGAAGGCTGTGATGCCATACTTTTAATTACTTGAATAAGCCGAGGGCTTTGGAAAGTCTTCAGACTCTTTGTTTATTTTTGTTGTGTATTTGATAAGGCCAAGATATAAATTTGGAAAAAGGGCTTAAAACCCTTGATTTCATACTTCTGTTGTCATTTTGGTATTAGAGGGGTTTCACCCTAACTCCATTATATAAGTTGTCTATACAGTATTTTTTCTTTATATCTGTTGTTTACAGTACAACACTGAAAATTGTTTATTTTACTTGTGTTATAATTATAACATTTAAGCTTCGGCAGTATAAGAAAACATTTACAACATCTTTATAATTATCGTTGATTTATAAAATACTTCTGTAAATTGTGAGGTTATTAGTTATGTTGTATAATATTTGGTTAAGCTCGATAAGTCGAGCATTCTGTCACTCTGTTGATTAATGGCAGTGCGTTAATATACTTGACTTTTACCCCATAATATTTTTATAAATTAATACTAGGGTTTCCTGTACATTACTTTTATATTAATTTACTTTATTTAAAGAATTGTAATGTTATTACATATTTGTTACCCTTCGGTATATAATAACTGATGTTTTTACTGGAACACTTCTGTATCTATTCGATACAGCGTTTGAATACCGAACTTATATTTTGTTTACTGTTTACTATAAAATAATAAGAACATTACTTGTTTACTTAATAATACTATTCTGATAATTATATATATTTATTAGCTTGTTCTTTGTTTACTTATAATCCTAGAATAAAGTAGTATTCTACTATTGTATTCTTATGCTTACTGCACTGAATAAATTATATAGGAATAATTTATATAGGTACACTATGTATCCTATATTATCTGTTTATGTTATAAGGTTAATATTTATAAAATAAATGTAAAAGAACTAACTATGTTCTATGCTGTTAATATCTTAAAAAGTATAGGTTGGCAGTTGTATATTTTTGTTTATGCTTAGCTAGTTAGAACAGAAAAGAATGAATAACATATATTACTTTCCATAAGTAAATTCTACTACTAACTAAAATACCTGTAGAAGTAAATCGAGATTCTAGCTATTCTTTCTTGCAATTTGATTTTTATACATACAGTAGTTAAAACTGGAAAGAAGTAAACTGTAAAGTTGTAGAGCAATTACATTTAGCTTAACCCTACTCTAGTTTTAACTATTATACTCTTCTCTTGAATTCAAATAAGCAATAAAATTACTGGAAGTAACTACTGTATCAAAAAAAATTGTTTTATCTACCCATTCATACTACTGTCAGTAAATAATATAGCTTCTTTCTCTGTTCTACCAGACTGACAGTTTCAGCACAGGTTAATACTACTCCTGATACAAAAGATATTTCTTCTGAAAAACAACACAAAGAAAATACTCTATAATTCCATTAACATTCTATTTTGTATTTTCATCATACTATCTTTGCTTATAATTTCACCCCTATGCTGGAGTACGGTCTGGTCACTCCAGATGAGGAAAAACACAGGAGGGGGTTTTGTTTTTCATCAAAAGATTCTATTACTAAACAAACTAAAAACAACTTCATTACTAAACCATCTAAATCTTTACATCATAAGCTACAACCATAAAATTCAATCATACACAGTTATTAAAACAAAGACTGTTAGATGGTAGAACCTGTTCTTGAGCTTGGACGACAATAGCAATGGGAGGCCGTTCCTCGCTACCAACTCCTGGAGAGCCCTCAAACAACGACTCTTCAGGACCCCCGAGCTTGCTCTGGTCTCGTTGGCTGAAACTAGGTGCAGCAATAATCAAGTGCCGATCTTCAGACTCAGTACCAATCCTGAACTTATCAGTAAGTTCTCTCAGCTTGCAAGCTGTATCAGACCAAGTTACTGCAGATTTTCTCTCAAAACACCTTCCTTACTGTTTTCCCTTTCCCCCAATGAATTCCCTAAATAGCATTGCTCCTGAATGATTCTTCTCTGGAAAATATCTGAGCAGCCTCAACTCTATTCATTGGGTACTTTTAAAAGATTGCCTAGGTCTTTTTGGGTTAGTTGTCATTTATTGAGCCACCTGCTCTGATCCCACTTTCTTGGGGGATCATGACCCCAAATGTAGGGAAGTTGCCCCCTGCAACATAGGAAGTGTTTGAGGATGCTGCCACTTGTCTTTTGCCCTCCACCTAGTTCCTTCCACCAGTTTGACCAATAACACTCTTATTAACAACTCTCCCATGCTGTTGTCTCCACTTTTTATTTATTAATAATAAAATATTCAGAATTATATTCCACTTCTTTTGACTCTGCTGAGTCATCAGTTCCTACTTAGCATTAAATTTAACATAATGTCCTAGTAAATCAAATTAAACAATTAACATTATTCTACAAAATTGGGGTATGTGACAGTCCACATGAAGGAGCTATTGTAGATTGAATTTTTTTTTTTTAGTTTTTCTAGTGATGACTACATGTACTATGGAGGATGTAATTTTCAAAGGAGTGATCATATTTCAATTAAACCAATACCATTGGGTAGAGAATTTCGATGGTTGTGATTTAGAAAGTGTATGATATACTTCCCTTCAATATCTAGTATGATATAGCCCATTTCAACATTCTTCCCTCAAGCCCACATGAAATTAAAGAATGGAAAAGTGATGGAACATGTGATGCAAAGAATCAATGTGACTAACAATTTTGTAGGATATGCATGTAAATTTCTAAGCCATAAAGAAGACAAGTCATAAATTTGAGAACCATATTCTTTAATCTTGATATCCCATATTCTTTCATCATTGAAACATACGACAAAGAAAAAGATTCAAGGTACAATTTTTAGAATATTTTTATAAGGAATATTAAGTTATAGTTTTTGGAATGAAAACTAGTCCCGCCTTCCTTTTTATGATCCTTTTTCATCCTTTTACTATTACATCAAGGAATTGGTTTTTTAGGACATTATACTTATTTGAATCCACATGACTATGACAACAATTTGAAGCATAGTTCACTCAATACTTCATGCAGCTTAGGTGTCAACTTGGGAACCTAGCCATGGTACCTAAGTTTAGTGGTGTAATAAGGGATGGGGGGGTTCCCAACAAAGGACCCATCTAGAATAATAATAGTGGAGGAAATTTAATGTAAGGTGTATTAGGCCCATTATGTTTTATTATTATTAAATAAGCCCCACTATGGTAGTTATTTTTAAATAATTCAATTAGGCCTCATTAAAGAAGGCATATTAGTTTGTTAGGAGGTTGTTATGGTTATGATTATCATGTTAATGTGTGTAGATTTTATATCTTATTCTTAGATTACTTATTTTTCTTAGAGGAAAATTATGATGGTGAAAACCCACCCTCTGACTTCAAGGATGGTACCTAGGGTAAACCCTAGATTTTTTTATGGTGCAATACCAATTGCACAACAAGGCTTGTATCCATTACACAAATATGCTCATTTTGATCTCAACATAACATGTATGGGAATAAAATGTAGGTAAGGAGGTTAACACTCCATCCCACATCCACTCGTGATAGACCCAATCAACATCTTCTTCTTAGATGTCTAGTGCATACTATTATTTCTAGATCCATGTTGCATACCAAGAAATTATAACCGAAAGTTTCGATATCACTTTTATGTTTCAATTTTCACTCCAATTCCTCAAATATTCTTCAATAAATGGTTGACCAATGAATTATGATTTTAGCTAAAACATCGAGTTCATTCTACACTTGAATTTTATAATCATAAAGAAACACTTGGATTGGATTCTTCAAATAACTTATATTAAGAATAACTTTATAAACCATACATATTGATTTTCTATAAAATATCTCATATCAAAATTTTGTTATAAAATAATAACCACATATAAAAACACTCGGACACTTAAATATTTAAATTACCTTCGACGACCATATAAGGTTTTCCATATATCCTTTAAACACAAGACTTTATAACCATCCTTGAAGTATATTACCCTTCAGAATGTATTCCCTTTAGCATTAATTGACTAGATTAAATAATCCTCACCATCTCTAATTTAAACATGACTGGCTTTGAGATTCTCCACAAAGCCTTCCTATAAAATTCCATACTCCACTGTAAAGCCCACTTCTTCGTATGACTTCATGTATAACTCCATGTTCTTTGATTTGATCAATCTTTAATTCCACTAAAGAAGATAAGCTCGAGTAATGTGTAGTTTTGTACATCTAACCCATATGTCCTCGAGTATAACTTTTTTCCATATATATTTTAAGTATATTTTATATTTATATATTTGAATAATTTTAAGGTTGACTGTTTTGTGGTGTGAAAAAACAACCAATTAAGTATATTAAAAATGTTTTAAAATTTAAAAATAAAATTAAAATTAAAAAATTAAAAACAATTTTTTATATATTTTTAATTTATTATGAAAAAATAAATTTTAAGTATATTTTATATTATTTTCAAAATCAATTTGAAAAAAAACAATTTATTTATTCTATATTTTAAATATTAAAAAGATTTTTAAGAGAAGAGACTATTTATTTAAAACCCTGTTTAAATTAAGCATCCTTAAATACTTCATATTATTTATATTATGGTATTTTAATAATTAATATATGTGATTCTAAGATTTTTTTATAAATTTCTAATTAAACTATTAACAAAACAAAAAGAAAATATAATAAAAAAAAATTGAAAACCTGGAATATTCACTACACATTTACAAAATGTTAAATTAATTTTAGCTTTTAAATAAATGTGGAATTTTAATTAGAGGAATTAATGTTATTATAAATTGTTCTTTTATTTTTTTGTTAAGGAATGATGGTCACGAGGAAAAGGCCAAGGGCATCTAAGTGGTCAAAATTACAAATTACCTAGAATGGTACCGTGCTTGGGCCACACCATGGCTGAACATTTGTGAATGTCTCCTCCCAACTAGCTCACCCCTAAAGAGTTTGAACCAAAATTGTCTTTCTAAAAATACCATAAACTAATTAAATTTAACTTAAATTTTAAAATTTTGAAATAAGCTAAAAAATTGATTATTTACATTTTATTGACAATTTTTAGAAATCAACAATCTCCTTCCTACCATTGAGATATGTCATTTCAATAACCTAAAAATGCAAATTCAACCCAATTTTGATTTAAAAAACACTAAAACAGAGAGATCAATAAGATCAATGCAAGTACATGCACATCATAAAATAAACAATTGGAGCATTGTTCAAAAAAGTTATTAACGATTTCCTAATTCGAAAGCGTTCCATTGAATTCTACGGATTCTTCACTGTGTCTGCCGACTGCCATGGATTGCTATGCACGTGCTACAGTACCGAAGTCTCAGCGCAGCTGTCAAATTAAATTTCCATCTAACAGAAACGAGGACTGAAACACAGCAAGATTTTTATGAGTCTGTCAAACAAAAAGATTCGCCTTAATATCGAGAACTAAATTACTATGTGTGCAGCAAATCGTTGAGAAACACGATGTGTGCAGCAAATCCTTGAGAAACACGATAAAAGTTGCATCGCGGTTGAAAATAATGTAATTTCTAACAATACTTTACATGCTATGTTAACAATACTTTACATGCTATGTCATAGCCTTAGCACTGTAAACTATTGGATCTCAAATAAGTTAAAATCTTTTTCACCCTAATTTAAACAATACTTTACATACCTGTGGTCTTTTCTTCTGTTGTTTTCCTCTTCTCTAATTTTCATGCCTGTGGTCCTTTTTTGTTTTGTTTTCCTCCGCAAGAGCTATCTATTGAGCTGCAAAGCATTTAATGCGGCTGCAGAATAGAGGGTTGGAACTTGCGGCGCCTGTAAGTAGTTGAAGATTTTAAAGAAAAACAACGGAGAGGAAAATGACAGAAGAAAGGACCACAGACATGGAAATTAGAGGAGAGAAAAAAGGTAAGAGCTATCCATAGAGCTGCAAAGCATTTAATGCGGCTGCAGCAGGGTTGATGACGGTTGGATCTTGAGCTACTCTGCTGCAGCCCCATTAAATGCTTCTCAACGGATAGCTCTTACCGTTTTCTCTCGTCTAATTTCCATGCCTGTGGTCCTTTCTTCTGTCGTTTTCCTCTGTTGTTTTTCTTTAAAATCTTCAACTACGTTACAGGCGCTCCAAGTTCCAACCCTCTATTCTGCCATGTTTCTCTTTGTGCTGCGCACAGTGATGCGTAACTTTCAACAACGTACACCGTGTCATGTTCAACCAAAAGTGGAGTTGTTGATTCGCGGGACACAGTAATAAGGTCAGTTATTGTCCTTTATTGTAGGTTCAAAAATAAAGGACAGAGAAGATGGGTCAGATTCCTCCATCTTTTGCTCCTAGCGCATGGGACCTGATGGTTGGAAATTGTCTGCAGTTCTGATTAAAAGGGGGCCCCGGCCCGTATAACGAAAGATAAACGTTAAACAGCTTTTTTATCACGTTTTGTTCTCTGGCTGGCTGGTGCAAGTCCTTTTGTCTCATGAGCTATTGTGACTCTTCCTTCGCTTTCACACTTTACAAATCTGGATTCCTTGTACGAAAAGCTGGTGTCAGTTCTGGGTTTAAAGTGCTGTATCTTCTTTAACATTGTACTTTGTTAACGTTTTTTACTTATAGCTGTTATATACGTCCTAATTAGGTCAAATTTCCATACACCTATCCTGTCACAATAACTTTATTTTTGGGCTGTGGAAAAAGCTGATAATTGATCTTAAATGAGTTCTATTCTAGAGAGATGGATGAAAAAGTTGGCAATATGCTTTAATAACAACTTAGGATGCATGTACCTATAACGTGGCAAGAAAGCAAACACATATGATTAAACCGTCAAAATATCTAATATTTAAACTTAAGAATGAATAAACCGTGATCGGAAGCACGAAGCATGAATACAAGTGTTTAGAATTCAAACTCAATAGTCACTCCATAACAATAAATTATATATATATATGAAATGAGGACATCATTTATTATTTGTCAAAAGTTATATCTTATGTTTATTGGATGTAGTTTGAGTGGTTGGGAGGAATGATTGTTGCCTTTACTTCTTAGGTTCAATTCTTATAAGTGACATGATGCTTTTCTTGAGTCCCTATGTAATGGTTTGACTAGAAGTGTAATTGTTGATATATTAACTATTAGATAAGTATTAACTAATAGACGTGGTATTAAAAAACTATTAGATGAAAGTTTAGTTGTACTCCAATGACTTCATCTCTTAGCATCTCTTAGCATGTGAAGTCAACCTTAATCACACTGAAACCACGCACAATTGAATAAGCTAGGTAGGTAATGTGCTCCAAGGGTGATAGGCTGAATGCAATCTATAAATTTGTTCAAATATCGTTTTTAATTTTATTTTATGTAATATTTTTTGTGACTAGAGGAATAGGAAACTGGGGACTCAATTGGTACGTGCGTGGCACGGGGTCCAAGATTCATTCTCGCTACCACTATACCCCTAGGTGCCCCTCACAACAACCAGCAAGCATGGAACACGGGTAAGCCCGGGTGTGATTTGAACTCATGACCTCATTTACAACATGTGACTTCATATCAAGCGAATCGCCAATGCCGGTGCGTGAAATTTTATTTTATGTACTTATTGTGTGGGTTCATTTTTAATTTTATTTTATGCACTTATTATGTGCGCTTTATTACACATAATTATTTTTGGGCGTAAAATAAAGTGAAATGAAAAAATATTGAGATGTTCTTGAGTGAGTAACGAGGTGAATAAGTCCTCCGGAGTTCTGAGTCCAATGTATCGTACCCTATGCCAGATTCTATTAAATCGAGCACATAGATCTATGGATCAACACACAATTCACAAAATAGATCACGCAATTTATTAAGCAATTAAAGAATGAAACAGTGCAAAAATGGCTTGCGACTGTGAATGCATTTATTAATCAAAAGTAATTAGAAAATAATTACAATGAAGTATAATGGCTAAATAGCCACATGCAATTCGAATTCATGTGAGGAAATTCAAATTGATTAGACTCTACCTGACTGAATGGTTAATTGACCTTGTCTAAATCATTATCGGAGGACTGAATGGTTAACTGACCTTTTCTAAATCATTATCGGAGTTCATAAGAGTTCTAAATCACAACTCAAGTGTCTAATTTAGTGTTAAATAAGCCTAACTGACTGTGGTAGGTGAGAAATGCGCCTCTTCTACATGCAGCCATGCAAACCTAGCGCTAGCTAGATGTAGAGGACTAGAACTGAATGTAATTGACTCCTAACTAAGCTTGACTAGTCACCAACTCAACTCAACTAACCTTGGTTGGTATCGGCACTCCCAGTGGCTCCTAATTTGTAGGGATTGATCTAGGAGGATCTTAAATGGATGCATGCAAGTGCAATCAGTGGTAGTAGGCCTCAATTAGTGTTCCCTACACTTTAGTAATTAGAACATGTTCCTTAATTAGGCCAAGTGGACCCAATGGTACTAGTGACTAAAACTAGACTCGAAGGACTCCCGTTTTAGACATCACTCATGATTTAGACATATGACCAAATTGGAGAAGGGAGCATTAATAATCCTAACACCCCCATGAATTCTAACTTGGACAATCTGTGGGCCCTGGATACTAAGACCATAGGTCACACATTACATCAAGTAAAGTAACTACTCAATATAAGGAGATGGGGAAAAAACCACATGGAAAAAAATCCCCCCCTCTAACTAAGCCGGTAGAATCAGGATTCAAGTTTGAAAAACTTGAAAATGTGTTGCTGCAATCTCCGTGATGTAGCGGAGCAGCATGCATGATGTTCTGTGCACAGGTATTGTGGGGCCTGGCATGTAAACTTCTCCATCTTCTCCCAAAAAGATGATGGAAGGAAGGAGGAATGTAACCTTTTTCTATTGTTGAATGAAGAGGTGTATGGTCATCTCTATTCCTCTGAATGTTGTGAGACTGAGCCCTTTCCATGTAGCATCTTACATGGAGTCTATTGCATCTCTCTGAAGGAGGTAAGATTGCATGACATAGCCCAAGCGTCTTTCCCTTCTGAGTGTGAGAGTGATTTCTAGTCATCTTCCTAGCTTCCAGTTTGGAAGGAGGGACTAGATCTGGATCTGAATCACCCTGAATCTCAATCTCATAAACCGATACAACTGGATATGCAATACTAGTGGAAACTCCAAAAGATGTAGATGAAATGTTTTTACCTTCCCTTCCAAGTGGCTGCTGAGAGTGCACTGGGTCTGAAAATGGCATGAAGTGTGAGAACTCATATGCCTTGGAGGCATGATTTGCAGCACCCTTCGCAATGATGTTCCCAGTAGACATATCTATGATCTCGACTGAGTTAGGACCAAATATGAATCGCTTTGGAGAGCCAATATAAGTCATCTAGTATACAGATAACAAGTTTGCAGCTAGGGAGGGAACATAAATCACATCTTTGAACATTCCATGTTCAAGCTTGATAGAGCCCTTACCTTTGGCTTGAACTTTACTACTATTTACGATATGAATACTAGGACCATCAAAATACTGCAAGGAAGAGAATGATTCTCTAGATGTAGCCATATGATTGGATGCTCCAGAATCAACGAGGAAGACATGTGATGTGGAGCAGCTAGCCTTCAATGCATGGCATGTCTCTTCATATTCTTTAAATTCTTCCTTCTGGTCCGCCTTCCTCGTGCTAGCAGATATAGTAATGTTATGCTTCTTAAGAACAAGAGATCTCATCTATTGTTCTTCTCATATAGGTGCTTTCTGGATGAAAGCCTCTTCCACAGGTGTTCCACAGTAAGAAGATAGTGTTTTTCCTTTGTCATTCTTCTTGCTTCTCTTCAAAGTTGAAGGCTCTTTTGATTACTCTTTCTCTACAGGAGACTCATTCTTTTGCTTCCCTTTGTCATTCTCTACCTCAGGTCCTCCTGCAACAAGTACTTGATCTCTGGAAGATCGAATGATCCCCATTTGGATCAACTTGTCATGCTCCTTAGTGAGAGATCCAATGAAAGAGTTAAGAGTATGCATCTTCTAGTTTGGAGTAGAGATCTTTACAGAATGAGATGTTGATACAAAGACTAAATAGTCTGCACCAACGTTGGAGAGACTGGAAAGCATGAGTTGATCATCCTCCTTCTCAACCTTGCACAGTTTCTATTGGAACACTAGATTCTTGAATTTTGTGAAGAATTCATCGAGTGTTTCAAAATTGGATGGATGAAAAGAAATAATATCATTCTCGAGCTGATAGACCCTCAAATTATCCTACTTTTCAAATAAGGAGGCAATCTTAACCCAAAACTCCTTGGGAGTCTTCAATCCATTGATGTGGAAGAGAAGATCTCGAGAGATTGAGAGGCACACACATGTATAGGATTCATCAAGCCTATTCCAATACTTTTCTTTGTCAACATAATGAATTGGCTCTTTCTCTGCCTCCATTGTGATTCTTAAGAGTCTTTTGGAGTGAAGCTGCATCTCCATGTCCTCCTTCCATTTGTGCCAATTTGAAAGGAGTGAGGAGCTCCATTGGAGGGGCCATCTAGAATGCAGTGGAGAAGACTGAGCTGTTGTAGTGACACGGGGTCTTCACTTGTTGACCAATATCCTATCACGTTAGTTCATATTGTGGGTTTTAGAATTATGAAAAATTGAACCAATATATTGTAGGTATTGGGGGGGATGAGGGGTTTAAGGTGGGGGTGGGTAGGGTGGTTTATAGGGATTGAGGTATAAAAATGGGTGGGGAGGAGGTTTTAAGTATTGAGAGGGGTTTTCAAGAAAGAGATTTTGGGTCAATATCTTTGGCAATTAAGGGTATTCTTTAATATCCCATGATCGCACGTTAGTATGTGACATGTTCACTAAGTGAAGTCCCCGTGTGTAGCTAATGCTATGAAGGAGAATCACCTGCTTGTAGTGAATGTAATGAAGATGAATGATAAACCTGTAAATCAAATAATCAAGCTGACAAAATAAGGTCAATAGTCTACACTTTTGGAATTTCCTTCACACCCATCATAGTTTATCAAGCAAGCTTGATCAACAATTCCCTAACTTGGGACATTAAGTGGTAAATTCTCAACTTCTAGTGCAGTACTAGAAGGAGCAATTTGCTCAAAAAATTTGATCCAAGTATGGGTCTATAGTAGGAGAAGTGCCTTGTCCTGCCGAAGCTCTAATACCATATTAAATTGAGTGTTGATGTACATATAACTTCGGAATGTATTCTTCTATGTATCTTATGTATTGTAACCCGATGTTTATTCCAGGATGTTTCTATTATGTATTTGAGTCATGTTGTCATGCCCCGATGTTCCGATCGGGAGGATTAATAATGTAAACAAGTCTTGTCAAGTCATTAGGTAAGTCCCCACAATTTCGGGGCACTTGAGTTATTATACACTAATCAAGGTGTAGGCTCGAGTAAGTAATTGTGAGTTGAGCCTACGTGTGAAAATGCACTTCAAGTGAATGGAAGAATATAAATAGAGAGTGAGAGTCTCTCTATTTATCACTTGCATAACACATCACTTGCTCTCTCAAGTGTGGCGCACTAGTGGAGAAGGAAATATACTGGGACTAGAAGACTACTGCTGTCGGTAGTGCATCTTATTGTTTTGGGGTCTTACATCTTAGGGTGATTCTATCTTTGAGGAAGTTGCGGGGTTTTCTCCATTTATGGTTTCCCTGATCAAAACTCTTTATGTCTCTTATCTCTTGTGGTGTGATTATGTTATTGATGTGCTTGTTATTCTCTCAGTGAAAAGATCCTAACATAATGCTAGCTTAAATGTTGAAAAACTAACATGGTATCAGAGCTAACCTGAGAAGAAGACACTGTGCAGCTGCGAGAACTAGGGCTTCCTAGTTTGTGGATCTTCCTCCACAAATTTTCAGCAAAAGTAAGGTGGAATTACTCTCCTCCCTAGGGCGCATCTTTCTGTCGAAACAGAATTCAATTCTGAGGTTTTTCAGTTTTGGACCTGTCACTGGGGTTGAAAATTAGGGCTTTTTACAGAAGAGGAATTTTTCAGTGAGCCTAGGCCTGGATTGATATCCTCCCCAAAATCGAAGTTAGGAGCAAATTTGAAGGCATTTGGGTGGACAAAACTCCAGGAAAGCAAAACCCTAGTTGCTCCTGAACCAGCTCTGCAGGATTTCAGCTCAAGTTTCAGATCCGACATCTTGAACCTGGTAAGATCTAAAATCTTCTGTATTTCCACTTGAGGTTCTTATTTAAAGATGTCTCATCATACCAAGCTTGATGAAAAGCTTGAGGGATCTGATAACTTTCGAGCTTGGAAGTATAGAATCTCCCTGGTCCTGGAAGAGAATGAATTAGACTCCTACATTCATGAGGAGGTTCCAGTTCCAGAGGGAGATGAGGCAAAGGCCTTACATAAGAAGAAGATGGTTATGGCAAAGAGGATCATTACTGATTCTATCAAGGATCATCTTATCCCACAGGTGTCCTCTCTCAAGACATCTAAAGCTATGTTTGATTCCCTAACCAAATTGTTTGAAGGAAAGAACATCAATCGAAAGATTACCCTAAGGAACCAGCTGAAGAATGTGAAGATTCAGAATGCAGAAAATATCCACTCATACTTCACAAGGGTTTCTCAAATCAAGGAACAATTAGAAGCTATTGATGAAGAAGTGGAAAATGTAGATATTGTCATGACTACTTTGAATGGCCTCCCTAGGTCATGGGATGCTTTCATTCAAGGAATATGTGCCAGAAAGAAGTTAGTCAAATTCAGCAGACTATGGGAAGAATGCTCTCAAGAAGAAGCTCGGATAGCAGCTCGAGAAGAGAAGATGGGAAGTCAAGACCAAGCTCTTATAGTACGCTCCAAGTCTCACTCCAAGTCATCAAGAAAGAAGAAACATCATTCCAGAGGTAAGCCTACTTACAAAGATAATCCTAAAAGAGATATGTCTAGGGTCATATTCTATACGTGTGATGAAGAAGGACACTTTGCAAAAGATTGTCCTAACAAACAGAAGAAGATGAAGAAGAGCAACAAAAGAAGACATCATGCTCATACTGCAGAGGATGATGAACCATCCAGAAAGAGATCTAGATATGAAAGTGAAAATTCTTCAAGCGAGGATGAATATGTATTGATATCAGCTCTCACAGGTAACATTACTCATGGAAGTGATGATTGGCTCATAGATAGTGGTGCTTCCAAACATATGACGGGATTCAAGGAATCTTTTGTAAGACTGTTAGAACATGAATCACCTCACAAGGTGAAATTAGGAGATGACTACCAATATCCAATAAAAGGTAGTGGGGAATATTCATACAAGCTAGAATCTGGTAAGTCCCTAACAATGAAAGACGTATTGTTTGTGCCAGGACTGAAGAAGAACCTTCTATCCATTTCAGCATTGGATGCAAAAAGAATGCGGGTGGCATTCATAGATGGTCAAGTCATCATGTGGCCAAAAGGAAAGACTATCGATGATGCGGTAGTGATTGGAGAACAAGAAGGAGGCTTGTACAAATTGAAGGGCCATCCAGAACAAGCCTTGATCCATGACACAGTAGAGCCAAATGAGCTTTGGCATAGAAGACTTGCACATGTGCATTACAGAGCACTGCCTATTGCAAGTAAAGCTGTCGAAGGTCTTCCAGAAATTCAAGCTAAACATGATGGGGTATGCAAAGGATGTGTGAAAGGAAAGAATACAAAGAAGACATTTCCAAGCAGCGAAAGCAAAGCCAAAAGCATTCTAGAAATCATCCACTCTGATGTATGCAATCCTATGTCATCAAACTCACTTAGCAGGTATGCATACTATGCTTCTTTTATTGATGATTTTTCTAGAAAGACATGGATTTATTTTATGAAGAACAAAGATGAAGTATTCAGCAAGTTCAAGGAATTCAAAGCCTTGATCGAGAACCATACTGAAAAGAAGATCAAGGCCATTAGATCAGATAATGATGGAGAATTCACTTCGAATGAATTCAAGGAGCTATGCAAAGAATCAGGGATTAAGAGGGAGTTGTCCACTCCTTATAATCCACAACAGAATGGGTTTGCAAAACAGAAGAACAGAACTATCATGGAAGCTACAAGAGCTATGCTTCATGATCAAGATCTACCTATGCATCTTTGGGCTAAAGTTGCCAGAACAACGATGTATGTACAGAACCGTACTCCACATAGAGTACTTGAGAACAAGACTCCTGAAGAAGTATTCTCCGGCAAGAAACCAGAAGTCAGCCATCCCAGAATATTCGACTGTCCTGTATACATACATATTCCAAAAGAGAAGAGAACAAAATTAGATCCTTCAGGAAAGAAGGGTATATTTGTGGGATACTCTGAAAGCTCGAAGGCTTACAGAATCTATTTTCCAGGATACAAGAATATTGACATCAGCAGGGATGTGACATTTGATGAAGGCACAGCTTACAACAAATCCAGAAAGAGACCTGCTGAAGAACCTGAAGAAGCGGAAGCAAAAGGATCCAGAATTCATGATACAATCATGAACAAAGAAGCTCAAGAAGAAGATCGAGAGTTCGAGGAACCACAAAGACCTGTAGATCCACCTCTGGAGAAGAATCCTCATAAGAGGAAACCTGCTTGGGTACGTGAACTTATCCAAGGTGCGGAAAGATATGGGGCTTCAGAAGAGAATCACAGAGAAAGAAAGAGAACCAGATCAAATTCTGGGTATGTAGCTTTATTATGTGATTTTATTGATAAAGAACCTTCCAGTTATGAAGAGGCGGCAGAACAGAAAGAATGGAAGGATGCTATGATCGAAGAATATCAATCGATCATGAAGAATAATGTTTGGGATGTTGTCCCAAGACCAAAAGGGAAGTCATTTGTCACTTCCAAATGGATCTACAAGATCAAGCATGCTGCAGACGGTAGCATTGAAAAGTATAAGGCAAGATTTGTAGCTCGAGGATTCTCTCAGAAAGAGGGAGTATACTATGAAGAGACCTTTGCACCTGTAGCCAGATACACTTCCATCAGATTAGTACTTGCTTTGGCTGCAGTGACAAAGTCGAAGATACACCAGATGGATGTCAAGACTGCCTTCTTAAATGGTGTAGTAGAAGAGGAAGTGTATGTAGAACAGCCACTCGGTTTTGAGACACATGATAGAGAGTATCATGTATGCAGATTGAAGAAAGCCCTGTATGGTTTGAAACAGGCACCTGCGACCTGGTACGGCAGGATTCATAGCTTTCTATCCAGTTTGGGCTTTACCAAAAGTAAAGCTGATTCCAACCTTTACTACAAGGTTGAAGATGGCAACCCAGTGATACTCCTACTATATGTAGATGATCTATTTGTGATAGGTACAGATGGGTTGATTGCTGATACGAAGAGAACGCTTGCTGCTGAGTTTGAAATGAAGGACTTGGGGATGATGCATTACTTTCTAGGTATGGAGGTGTGGCAGAGTACAGATGGGATCTTCCTTGGACAAGGGAAGTATGCAGTAGAGATTCTGAAGAGATTTGGGATGATGGACTGCAAAGCCTTGGCTACACCTATGGCATCGAACCTGAAGCTATTGAGTGATGCTTCATCAGAGTCGGTTGATGCTACGATGTATTGTCAGATGATTGGTTCATTAATGTACCTGACGAACATGAGACTAGACATTTGCTTTGCGGTGAACACCATGAGCCAATACCTGACAGATTTGAGAAGTGTTCACTTGACTGCTGCAAAGCATATTCTGAGATAACTGAAGGGTACAGTTGATTATGGGCTCAAGTATGATGCAAATCAAAAGATTAACCTAGAAGGTTATGTTGATTCAGATTGGGCAGGCAGTGCCATCGACAGGAAGAGTACTTCAGGGTGTTGCTTCAGTATGGGATCAGGTGTGATCTCTTGGTTTAGCAGGAAGCAATCCTGTGTGGCACTGAGTACAGCTGAAGTAGAGTATGTCGCAGCTTGTTCAGCTAGTTGTGAGGCAGTATGGCTATGGAAGCTAGTGTATGATATATTTGATCGTATGTCGCAGCTTGTTCAGCTAGTTGTGAGGCAGTATGGCTATGGAAGCTAGTGTATGATATATTTGATCTCCAGTTGGATGCATATCGAGATCAAGTATCACTATATCAAGGATATGGTGCAGAGAGGAGCAGTGAAGCTCCAGTA
>LPNX010089575.1:361713-450207 GCA_001517045.1 Pseudotsuga menziesii | reverse complement strand
AGTACTTCAGAGAGAGACTTGGTGTTCTCCAGATCGAGGTTCCTTCCAAGAGAAAGTGATGAGACCCATAGCCATTCTGACATGGTGAGAGGATTGGTTCGTTCCATGGTCAGATGTAAGGGCTGATCCATTATGTCATGGTGAGAGGATTCAGTTCCTTCCATGTCAGATATGAGTGCTGACTTCCATTCTAGGAATGGAGGCACCTGGTCAGTTACCAGGAACACTCAGTCAGGGACTATGAGATCCATTCTGACAAGCAGGTCAGATGTAAGGGCTGAGCCATTCTATTCATGGATAAAGGATTAAGTTCCTTCCATGGCAGATGTGAGTGCTGGCCATTCTGTCGAGTAGGACAGATGTAAGGGAAACTGCCACTCTCAGGGAGAGTGGAGGTGCCTGGTCTGTTACCAGGTAGCTCAGTCAGGGACTGGGGGCCATTCTGACGAGGGTGTAGGATTCAGTTCCTACCAGGTCAGATGTGAGTGCACAAATCTCTCATCACTGTGGTAGGAGGGGCTCTGGCCTGGGGGAAATTCATTCATCACTGTGGTAGGATGTGTTCCCGCCTGGATGGATGTGCCATTCTGATGAGTAGGTCAGATATAAGTGCAGAGCCATTTCACAGATGTTAGTGATGTGATGTCCTATCATGCTGGTGAATGTGAGTGCTGGGCCCTTCTGATGTGATTGTAGTTTACTACATGATTAGATGTGAGTGCTGGGCGTGCCTTTCTGATGAGTAGGTTAGATGTAAGTGTTGGGCGTGCCTTTCTGACGAGCAGGTCAGATGTAAGTGCTGGGCGAAGACCTACCTGGTGGCTAGGCCTACAACCAACATGAAAAAGGGCTGGCTCTGTAGAACTTCCCATGACAAGATAGTACACACATGATGATGACCAGAGATGATCCAGATTGAGCTATGATCCAGATCTAGTTATGATGACTCCGAGAGATCCAAATCGAGTAATGATCTAGATCCAGAAGTGATGATCCAGATCCAGATCCAGATCGAGTGATGATCCAGATCCAGTGATGATATTCTATGATGATCCAGATCGAGAGATGATCCAGATCCAGTTCCAGATCGAGTGATGATCTAGATCCAGTTCTATGACGATCCAGATCGAGAGATGATCCATATCCAGATGACTTGAAGATGAAGATGACTTGAAGATGAAAATGACTTGAAGATCAAGATGACTTGAAGATGAAAATGACTTGAAGATGAAGATGACTTGAAGACGAAGATAATCCAGTTGATACAGAGAAGAAGACCAGTGCTGAAAATCGTGTCGAAAGAATACCTTCCTAGTTAAGAGGGAGTGTTGATGTACATATAACTTCGGAATGTATTCTTCTATGTATCTTATGTATTGTAACCCGATGTTTATTCCAAGATGTTTCTATTATGTATTTGATTCATGTTGTCATGCCCCGATGTTCCGATCGGGAGGATTAATAATGTAAACAATTCTTGTCAAGTCATTAGGTAAGTCCCCACAGTTTTGGGGCACTTGATTTATTATACACTAATCAAGGTGTAGGCTCGAGTAAGTAATTGTGAGTTGATCCTATGTGTGAAAATGCACTTCAAGTGAATGGAAGAATATAAATAGAGAGTGAGAGTCTCTCTATTTATCACTTGCATAACACATCACTTGCTCTCTCAAGTGTGGCGCACTAGTGGAGAAGGAAATATACTGGGACTAGAAGACTACTACTATCAGGAGTGCATCTTACTATTTTGGGGTCTTACATCTTGTGGTGATTCTATCTTTGAGGAAGTTGCGGGGTTTTCTCCATTTATGGTTTCCCCGATCAAAACTCTTTGTGTCTCTTGTCTCTTGTGGTGTGCTTATGTTATTGCTGTGCTTGTTATTCTCTCAGTGAAAATATCCTAACATAATGCTAGCTTAAATGTTGAAAAACTAACATTGAGCACATAGATCTATGGATCAACACACAACTCACAAAATAGATCACACAATTTACTCAGCAATTGAAGAATGAAACAATGCAAAAATGGCTTGCAACTGTGAATGCTTTCATTAATAAAAAGTAATTAGATAATAATTACAATGAAGTACAATGGCTAAATAGCCACATGAAATTTGAATTCATGTGTTGAAATTCGAATTGATTAGAATCTACTTGACTGAATGGTTAACTAACCTTGTCTAAATCATTATCGGAGGACTCAATGGTTAACTAACCTTGTCTAAATCATTTTCGGAGTTCATCGGAGTTATAAATCACAACTCAAGTGTCTAATTCAGTGTTAACTAAGCCTAACTAACTGTGTTAGGTGAGAAATGCGCCTCTCTTGCATGCATCCATGCAAACCTAGCGCTACTTGAATGTACAGGACTAGAAATGAATGTAACTGATTCCTAACCGAGCTTGACTAGTCACCAACTCAACTCAACTAACCTTGGTTGGTATCGGCACTCCTAGTGGCTCCTAATTTGTAGGGATTGATCTAGAAGGCTCCTAAACTAATGTATGCAAGTGCAATCAGTGGCAGTAGTATTCAATTAGTGTTCCCCACGCTTTAGTAACTAGAACATGTTCCCCAATTAGGCCAAGTGGACCCAATGGTGCTAGTGACTAAAAATAGACTAGAAGGAATCCCGATTTAGACATGAATCCTAATTTAGACATATGACCAAATTGTACAAGGGAGGATTAATAATCCTAACATATTCCACAATAAAAAATTTAATCTTCTTGCTTCGATAAATGCATAAAGTTGGATCAAAGGTAATTGCCAATGTTTTCACTTCAATGTGTTGGATCCAAGGTTAATCTTAAAAAATGGAAAATAATATTAGTGGGTTTCTATTTATTGCGCTGAGAGGCACTCTACAACCCAGTATTTTCACATCCCCACCCTAATACCAGAGAGAGGACGTGACTTTACAGCTATAATATCCGGGAAAACTAGCCCCATGAACATAAAATGAAATGAACGAACAACATGCACAGATGGATAAATAATTAACATACAACAGAAGCAACATACATTCCATTCAAGCATTTAACATGTTCATATTAATTCGTAAACACATAAAGTTGAAGAGATAAAATAGAAAAGAATACGTATCTTAAAAGAAGCTTGTCCCACAACCAGCTATGTTGCTGCAACGTTCCACCCAACCATAGGCCAATGTGCTCATCAATCTCTCAACACCACTGCCACCCCTGAGCTAGGCATGATTCCCACAAGGAATAAGGGAAATACAAAAGGCTCACACATAGCCATATATACATCAAAAATCATCCAAGCCAAACACAGTTGAGTTTATCAGGCTATTAGGGAGATGAGAAGCTTGAACTGCTAAGATAATGAGCTCAACAAAAGAGCTAGGGACACCTGCATCAGATCTTGCTTGGCTTCTAAGACATCTACACACCCAACACAAGGAAACATCACCTTCTCTGCTACATAGGCCCTTAGGCTATGTCTTCCATTCCAGTGCTATTCAAGGTGTGCAAAGAAGAAAACCAACCGCTCTAGATCTGTTTGTGAGGTTCCTTCCTACACTAGGTTTATCAAGCTAGTTCATACCCAATTATACTCCAACCGGTTCATACCAAAACAAAATATCCACACATGGAAAGATACAAGTTCTGGGATTGATGAAAAAATGGTTTCGGCAACAAAACAAATGGGTAAAATGGGGAAATCGACCCCTTGGTGAGCAATTCGAACTCAACAACTACTCTAGGCAGTTTATGAGCCAAAACGATTGTTATGAACCCTAAAATTGTGAATCATTGATGGCCATTCGCTCAACAACACAAAAATGAATTTCCTGGGCATGGAAAATGAGGAAATCGATAGGAAAACGTGAGGAAGACAACCCAACCATAGGGCATTACAAAAACAACCTCCCATTCATGGGGAAAATGAAGTGAACAACCAAAAATGTGAACGAATACACATATGAAGCTCTAGATTCCTAAGAGAGCTCACGTGAATGAGAGTATGGGTGAGGAAAAATGAAAACGTGAATGTCTGCTGGAATGGGCACATGTTTTTGGGTTTTTACTTACCCAAGGAGTCAAAATGGATTTTTCAAAAATAAGTGCTCTACCGAATTCGATTTTTTTCCCATATTCTTTCCATTCCCATGCAATAACTACCTCAACCAATTTCTGGAAAAAATAAATGATTGGGGTAAAAGATAAGAAATGGTTAGTTGACAGTTTTGATGGGTTCTCCCTTTGACATTTGGATTTTCCCCATTGGCTCAAAGGTTTGAATACTCCCCCTGCATTGTCCTTAGGAAATAATTTCCCCATATCTTTAATGTTGCATTGACATAGCTGGTTGTGGGTATTTTAATTAAATTGCATATTTACATGCTGTCCAAAATTATAACATGCCTAGCTAGCACAATATACCATCGGCATCAATTTTAATCGCCGAAACGTAAAACACTAAATCAAAGTTGGGGATTTTTCCTTGAGCTCTACACCATGATTAATTACAATATATGCATCATATACATTTTTAAAGCAAACAAGGTCAAAACCAGGGTGTTACAAGTATGAGGTAGATATTGAAATGTTTTTTGATATGTAACGTTTGTGCATAATATTGTTGAGTATGGGAGAGATGTTGTAACGTTTGTTACCAACAAAATAATAAAAAATAAAATTTTTAATTACCCCCCAAAATAAATGCCGGCCACAAAAACAAAGCAATACCAAATTAAAATTTAATTATCCACCAAAAAATGTTGGTAACAATATGAGGAAGATGTTGTAATGTTCCTACCTAACAAAATAAAAAAAATAAAAAAAATGTTGGCCTTGCACATAGTTTTAAAACTCCTAAACAACCCATGTTTTTATTGTACATGGTTTAGGAGGACCTTGCAAATGGTTTTAAAACCATTTGCAAGGCCTCCTAAACAACCCATGGTTTTAGGAGGGCCTTGCACATGGTTTTAAAACCATGTATGAGGAAGATATTCTAATGTTCGTTCCTAACAGAATAAAAAATAATACTAAATATTATATGTAGTCCATAAATAATATTAAATATTATATGTCCGCCTTAAATGAAAAGATGTGTCTTTTGGTTTGAATCAAATCAATGGCTACATATAGGACACACCGAAGCTAATAGCTCCTTGAGTGCAATACTTAAGAAGATGTTTTCACCTCCAGATATTTGATCCCTCTCGGCGCTTGATAGAGCCTAGGATTTGGATCTAGGCTAGTATAATCCAATCAACCTTTTCCGAGGTTATTAGGCCGACATTGTTAACCTGAGGTAGTGGATCGTATGATGAATCCTAAATTATAATAATTTTATTGCGTCTGTAAATGTGGAAAGTTTGATCAAAGATTTCAACTTGACATGCCTATTGCATATTTCTGAGTTCTAATAGACGATTTTTTAGTTCCCAAGTCTTAAATTCGAAGCCTTGAATCCAATGTTAATGTTCGTTAAATGTTATATTCTTTTTCGAAGGAAGTGAATTACACCACCATTACTATATCAAAATCCCCATGATTTACCACTCTATGATTTCTTTCATGATCATCACTTTGTTTAGTTGGCATGTGCATGGAGGAATACAGACCACGTGAAGAAATATTGAACAGATCAATTTTTGCACGATACTAATAGTTATTGGTGGGCATGTTCTCTCTACAAATGATTTTTCTCCAAATAGAACATCATATCCATGTAAGATATTTTCCCATCAGCATAAGTTCATCATTACAACCATGTTCTAATTCCAAATCCAGTTAGGGATCTCTGAATCTATGAGTTTGCACAAATATTTAAAACTCTAACTATTTTCTATGACAATAGACTATTAAACACAAGAACGTTGGAGGTATGAAATCATATGCACATTACATGCAAACAAAGGGACTTAATTCCGATCTAGAGATCACGCTTTTTCCCATGAATTATTCCTAAGAATGATTTATTAAGGATTTCATTGATATGAGATTCAGATGGAATGACAAACCTTTATTGCTATTTTTACTTGGTTTAATTATTTTTAACTATCGCACATATAGTAATTTTATATTTTGGATTTAGCTTGGTTGTAAATTTGGATTCTAACATTGTTTGTTATTTGTATATTTTTGGGAACAAGGGTTTGAAATATACTGAAAAGGAGATCATTGAATATCAATGAAGAAAAATATTTCTAGGATTATGCGAAGAAATCACATATAATCTGCCACCATTTCAATGGACAAAATAAATAAACTTATTTGGTTTAATCGTGGAAGTGTTTACTATGTTGCAATGTTTGAAAATGCTAGATTGTTGCCGCATTACCAAATCACATCAAATCATGTAGACAGATTCATCGTGCTACTGTTGGAGGGAGGTTAATGATCCTAAACTGATTCAACCTATGTGTATATATTTTCACAGTTCGTATCTTGCAAAATTTCCATTCTATGACATCAATATTATCCTAATAGTGTTGAGATCGAACTATTTTTCAAGTATTATTTGGTTTGTATTATTCTCCCATCACAAATGGAGGATTTTTATTTCTTAGCTCAAGGATCATGCTACACATTTTCCTGTGAAGCAGGGATCTAGCTCTAGACGATCGAATAAGTTATCTGTTGAATGTTACATGGATGAGCACGAGTTTGGAAGAATGAAACTATCTATTTGCATATCTATTTCCATGAATTCTAAGACCTATACCCATATTATTTTCACATCGGGCCGTGATTTGAGATCAATTCATAGCATGTTAAAGGAATTATTGTTCTATAGAATTTTTTAAATAGTCTTGTTTTGTTTTTATTTAGTCTAATTAGGCCAATAGGATTTTATATGTTAGAATTTTGGAATTTTGTGGGTGGACTACCAGTTATGATTTTTCATCTATGGACAACAATGGACAAGGTGGACAAGAATGAGATAAGTGTACTACCCAATTTGATTCAATGGGATTCATTCAAAATTCCTAATTAACAGTTTAATTTTTTTTATCTTACTTAACATGGGATAAGTAAAGTTTGTGATTGTTTGAAAAATCAAACCTCAACTTCAACTTGGTAATTAAAACATCAATCATGATGACACAACTATTCGATTATTAGTTACAACTATTACCTTAACTCCAATGATTATACAACTTTAGATTAACTTGAGTTCCAATCATGACTTTTACTTGAACTGCAATTGTTTATATATTAAATTTTAAATTAACTATTTAGATACAAATATTATCTTAACTCCAATGATTCTACAAATGTTAGATTAATTTCAACTCTATCCACATTTACATTGAATAGCTATTAAATTAACTATTATACAACTATTAGATTAATTCCAATCCTAATATAACTATTAAATTATACTTAGATGAATGTGGTAATCAAAACATGGTAATAAAAAACTATTTGATGAGCCTTTAGTTGTATTCCAATGACTCCATCTTTTATATTGCGAAGTCAACCTTCATTGCAGTGAAACCATGCATAGCACAATAAGATTTCCATTTGCAAGCATGACATCATGATAGTAGTGAGTTAGGCAATGTTCCTTGAGGGTGATATGCTCAATGCAATCTATAAATATGAATAAGAAGGGGTGAGGGTTCTAAAAATATTTTGTTTCTATCAAGATTCCTCTAGTAAGTGAGTCCATAACTTCTATTAAACTGTGTATTAGTAATTTATTCCTTTCGGTGTATTCTAAACATATTAATCTTATTAATATGGTTTTTTCTAATGGCATATTTCCAATTGAAAAAAAGAAGAATTGTATCTTATATTTCCACCTCTCTACCTTGAATTTCAATTTGTGACATACGTGTGGTGGAAGGAATTGTACTCGACGCATTGTTGGAAATTATCAAAGCTGGTTCCAACTTTGATATAATTGATGGATAAGGGACAAAGCTTAAACCATCTCTACCCTATAACTAATGGAAATAGGCAAGTTTACAATATGCCTATTCTCAAAGCATACAAATACAAAAAACACACAATGGAACTAAACTAATTCAAATCCTTATATATATTAACTAAACAATTACATATTTATAGATAAGCGAGAATTTTCATGGTGACCATAATTTTCCTTTGTACTGGAATCATTACAAACATGATGAAAATGCATTGGTGAAATTGAAGTCTGATTGAACCATCAAGATTTACCATCGGTGTTTCAAAACATTTTCCTCCAAAAATGTCTTTGATATAAACCTTCACATGACTTCCATGTGTCCCTTGGTGACTCTCTAGCGAGTTGCCTTTCATCCTTATCCATCGGGGCACCTTGTGGTCACACATTTTTACAACTTCGTCGTTGGACTCTGTAACACTTACATGTGTCTATCAGGACTATCCAACGAACCTTGTTCATTGGTACTTTCCTAACCAACACTCCCATGCAATTTTGATACACTGACTTTGATATGCTGACACATGTTTTGTCAAAATTTTCCATCGGAATTCCTTCTGGCTTACACTTTGCACAACACCAATAGTGCACACTAATAACCACTCAGCTTCTTCCATGCATCGTGATCCTATTAGCTATCAAATTTACTCCATTGGGGTTCCTCAATGGAATTTTTGTTGACAATTCCAATTCTCTACGTTGACATCCCCTTGCTTGCTACCATGTGTCATCTCCTGCTTCGTTATTGGAATGATTTCATTAGAACTTCTGAGCTCCTCAACACTTAACTGATTTTTCATTTCCTCTTCGCTTGAAGCTTCTCTTCTGAAACTATGATGCGATTTCGTTCAACGACATTCAATTTGATAGATATAAATTTTAATCTTGAACTTGTCTAGACATGCTACCATAATTCCTACCTGTAATCTTCTTTAATGAGATTGAATACACTAATGATGATGTTTGTACTTGACATGATATAACTGATCATGATCTCCATTACTACTTCTACAAAAAACCTTTAATGCAATTATGAATCACCTTACAACCTAACCAACAGAACTAATTGATGGCTAAACTCTCTCATTGCTGATCCAGGTGAACTTTTCTTTAATCTAACTGATTGTAGAGAACTTGGGCCCTCCAATTGCAAATCATTACCTTGACCAATGGATAAATCCATATAATACAAGGGTTGGTGAGATATTTATAGGGATGATGCACAATCATGATGTCCTTTACAAACACTATTACAAAGAAGATTTTCTATGGCTTGGGGTGGACCACAATAGACTGAATGACACCAGAAATAAACCCATTTCCATATGCAATAGATATAAAAAGAACAAACACTAAGTGATGGAATTCATACCTTATTTCAGAAGGTTGTAGTCAATCCCCGTTGATATTTCCAACCATGCTTGTATCGACATATCAACCTCAACAACAACAAACAAGTAAAGCATGATATATGTTAAAGTGTTAAGCCTAGTCTAGCATATATAAAACTAATATGTATAAATCAAAGTAGCTACATCATCCATGGATAAAAATTATACATCTAGTTACACACATACAATGGATGAGAAATGGATATTTCTATTAATTGTGAATAGAGATACAAGTGACAACCTTTGTCGGCACCTTGTTGAAATGGAGAAACCAAGTCCTCCACCTAAGCCACTACCACTTCAATCCTCCATATAAATGGAAAGCTCACAATGCAAAGGAAATCTTGGAAAGAGAAGCAATGTATGCTCACAAGGACAAAGGGGATACAGACTCAAGCATATGTGAGTGATGCACAAATGAAGTATAGTTTCCTTGCTCTCTTCCATTCTCCCCCTCCAATGTATCCAAGGGGCCCAATATATAGCCCTTCAATAGGAAGTGAAGGGTCAAGTCGGAGCATTTCCAGGAATATGGAAGGCCAAAGGTCAAGATATTCGTGACTCTTTGAGGAAAAATCCACAAGTATTTCTATTTTTGGGAACATTTCCTGATGTATGCGGGTCATAATGGGAAAATATGCATGTACATGCGAGTTGTAAGCTTGTGACCCGCGTATAACAATAATTAGGGATTTTTTGAGGCATTTATTGGAACATCAAAGTTTCTTTTGAGAAAAGGGGGTCCAAAGAGTTTGCAGAGGGACATGGAAGGCCATTAAAGTGTGATCTACCAAGTGTGGTAAAATCATCCATAACATACACTTTAGTTTCCACGTAAATATAAAAGAACACGAAACGATTAAATTCAAGAGGAAATTAGACGTACTTGCATAATGAATTTTAAGATGATGTAAAAATATGAAATCTAGAAATTGAATAGGCCTTAACAATATATAAATTTTACTTTTAGAAAATCTGTGTAGTTGTTTCTAATTTTTTTCCCTAAAATTGGGTTTTTAAAATTTTAGCACAATATAACATATATGTATGTGCACATGCAACACTATATGGAATAAATTATAGTATTTTTGAATAAAATTATGTACATAAGTAGAGGACATCATGTGCTAGGGAAACACTATTTTTCTGAAATTATTCATGATGTTTTCATTTTTAAACGATTTTTCGAAGAAAAAAAATCTTGAAAAAAGGACGATGTGTGCACATGCAGAACTTTAGTCTCATAACTTAATAATTTTTTTTCTATGAGTCTAAATATCTCTCTTTCTTATAATGAACCATATAATTTGTTTTAGAAATGGGGAAGGAAGTCAACAGTTACAGTAAAAACAATAGAGTGCTGTATTTTGGAATAATGACATCTGTGACTTCAAAATTTAATAAAAAAAAGGAAAAATGATACATCTATATGAAAATTTTAGATATTTCGAATATGTAGAATCTATTCTATGAAGCTACATAATTTTATAAAAATTTGTTGTGTTTTGCATAGCCAAAATCACCATTGAAATCAAGCACCTACAAAGAGTTTGGAGGAAAGCTAATAGCTTCGTTTTTCTTATTCTAGATAATAGGTTCGTTAGTCCAAACCTAATTTTGAAGCGACCAAATGAATCTTTCCCACCTAAATCTTAAATTTCAAATAATGCATATGAATTATATAACATAAATACATTACACCACATATGTGTTGTAAAACACATATGCACTATAACACATATTTGTTATATCGCTTATGCAATATATAACACATAGAAAACACATACACAATGCAAAACATATGAATTATTGGAACCTTATAACCATGCATATTTTGGATATGATGAGCGTAATATGTATGAAGCATAATTTAATAAAATGCCTTTATATAATTCAAGTAATGTATCTAGGGTCAAATGCAGTTGTTTGATGGCTTGTCCATGGCCCTCTTCCGTAACACATATTACTCTAGGCCTTTGGTGCTTCATTCACCCTTATACCAATGTGTGAAGGGGTGAATATCAATACATGGTAGGAAACTACTCATAATTACACACCGTGTATGCCTGCCTTATATTGATCTCACCCTCCCTCATCTATCCCTCTATAGTTTCCTCCTGCTCCATATATCTCTCTCATCCCTTTGTCAATGTCCCTCTCTTTTACACATGCCCTTAATCATTCCTTCCAACCCAAACTCCCTACCTGCTCACTAACTATACCTCCCTCACCCTCCCTCCCTCTCTTCCCTCCCTCTCCCTCATTATATATTTCACTCTTTATCCCTCTACATCCTTCCCTTTCTCAATATATATCTCCATCACTGTCATCCCATCCCTTACACACTCCCTCTCTCTCCCTCCTTCAATAACTCACTCTCTCACAATCCCTCCCCCAAATCCCTCTCTAATCCAACCTCATTTTCTCTATCTCACCTTCTCTTATTCCATCCCTCTCTCTCTCTCTCTCTCTCTCTATATATATATATATATATATTTCTCTCTCACAAAAGGCCATGAGTGTTTGAATAAGGAAAAATTCTTCAATCTAGATGGCTTGAAGATTACTTTAGACATTGCACTTTAAAACTTGTCCCTTGACCACATCTAAGGTCTAAATCCATAAGACTGATACATAGTTTTATGGATTCCCCCAAGAAGTAATATGTTGTTCTTCAAGTAATTATCCATGGATCTAGATCCTTCACTCCATATCTCTATTTGTTTTAATCTATGTCCNACACACACACACACACACACACACACACACACACACACACACACACACACACACACAATCCTACGCACACCCACTACCCTATCCTATTAATGTAAGTGGAAAAAATAACCTTAATCACCTAACCAACTCCACAGTTGGACTTCATAGAAAAACCTAACTCCCCTAAATATCGATCGCTTCCTTGGAGCTTCCCACTTCATTAATTCACTTCACCAGAAATCCATTCACACTAAAACTTGTTCTCAAAAAATGCTACCCAAAATTTCCTAGGGCCAATAGCCCCCCAACACTCACATATGGCTCGTCCCGAGCCACTTCAGTTTTGTGTCACTAGTGGTTTCAACTTCGACAAAAAGTCCCCATAAATTTTTTCAATTGCATTGATGCTGCTAGAAATTTTGGTTTTTCTTGGTTAGTTTTTTGATGAATTTTGAAGTGATATGACCTTAAATTTTCTCCATAATTATTGTTAGTTCCTTCTTATTTTCTATATGTTCAAGGCCAATCACTTCGAAAATCAAGTCGCCCTCTATTTGGAGTTATTCAACTTCATGAGTCCTCTTTGGCTATTGAATGCTTAGCTACTTAATTTATGCTTGCAACCCATTATTCTCACCAGACATCCCCATCCTTTCCACCTATGACAGCGTCTTCAATAGACTCCACAGATTTTCTATATTATCCCGAGTTGCTCCAAGTTTGTTTGTGATGTCCCGTAGCTCTTCATATTCTAACAATGAACCCCAAGTATGAGATTTTTTCTCATAAATCTTCCAACAGTAAGAACCATACTCTTTTATATCCTGGATAGCCCCTTATACCTCATTCTATCCATGTTCGACCACCTTAGGTGACGTGTTGGGGCCTAAGTTTTCTTCTATCTCACTAACCTTTTTCCTAAAATACGTTATGACTCTGGTTCGTCACATGATTTTGTCTTTAGAAGACATTGATCATCTAAATATACCTCTGGTACTTCACGAAAATAAACCTTGATAACCTCATCTAACTTCTGGTTATCCCTGCTGAGATGATATTTTTCTATTTTAATTTTGAAAGGCTGGTTCTTAAGAGAAGTGGCTTGATCCCTATACTTCATCATCAAACCATAAAATGAATGCTCTTGGGAATTGATTTCTTCGATTATATTTTGCTGAATATTATGAAACATGAACATGGGCAAGGTTGATAGCTTGATATTAGTGAAGATGAACTTTTGAGCTTGATCCTTTAGTCCCACATATTCAAAGTGTAATGATTGTGGATGCAGGAGAACTAACCTGCCAGTTGCAAAGGATGCCACTACTTCTATTTTTTCTTCGACCTACCCAACCTCTAATTACCTAATTTCCTCCTAGTGGTTGTCTCCTCGTTGAGTGGATGAGATGCCAAGTTCTTTAACTGCTTGACATGGTGTAGTGAGCATGCCCATTACAACCCCGAAGATCTCACCATTATTTTATTAGGTTATTTTCCTACTTTCCTCAATGACATAATCCATAATGTCGAATAGGATGTTGACATTATCATATTATAGTGCATTGCTTGAGGTTCACATCTGACCTTTTGCTTCTTTTTCCCTTTCTTCTTTGACGCCACAACCTTGCACTTTTCCCCCAATCTTGGATCAGTCAATATTTTGCACTCCTAATCATCATCATTGTGTGAACTGGGTGGGTTCTCATCTCCCTCTTTCTATGGAGGAGTAATTTGAATCTAATGGCCACTGTATTATTGCTCAAATGTACCTTATTGTTGCTAATCCTATTGAGAATAACCTATTGAGATCTACTCATCTCCGACAAGGACTTTCCATTCCGTCAGCCACTCCTGAAATCCACTTCTTCTTCAATTAATTTATACCCTCTGGTCATCCACTACCTATGTGGGTGTCACCTCGCTTGAACATACATGTGGCGAGGCCCCATCTAGAGCCTCATGATATTTCTGTGTCACACTATGGTCTATGAATCTATTCATGGGACTTGAACAACCTTGTTTCGTAGTTCCTCTACATGCATATAAAATTCTATGTTATTGTCTTCTTTCCATCTCTTCTTCTTAGTAAACCATAAGCTGGTGTATCTCACCCCTAAACAAAGCTGAAGTATTTCCATACCTTGGTAATTGGGTGGTTCGACCCATGCAATAAAGGAAATCAATATAATCACCCATGAGTATGCAAAATTGTTACCTTTCTCTTACGCATCGACATAGTTGCTGATGAACTTATTGAGAACAAATGTTTCCGAATTAATTTGAACACTTGTTGTGCATTTCTACGTCACTAATATGACTGACACAGTTACTTTATTTAGACGCATCTTACTCAATACTTTGATTTCTATTGGATTTTCTACAAGAGAACAATTTGATCATTGATGGATGCAATTTCTAACCATCTATTTTTCTTTGACAAGTTGTACTTCTACTTCATATGGGTATCTATGTCTCTGTCTTTCAACTCCTCACAAATAAAGAACTTATTAAGGTCCACCCTAGACTTGATTAACCCTACAATCTGTGCAATTAGATTAGAATCAACACATATATTCCTTCCAAACCATAAGAAACCTCCATTAAAACACAGAAACAACTATTTGGAATAGGAATTGGTTTCCATAGTGTTTCCAAATTGGGGAAGATGCATCAACGACAAAATACCCAATTTATACAAACCCCAGACCCTTTTCATAGGCACACGTTTAGTTGGTGCACATTCTCCTAAACAAATGGTATTCATATAATTATTTTTATGGAACTCTAGATATTTCATAATGTCATGATCCACATAAGATAACTTATCAATATTGGAAAGTATACCCCCTTGCACATGAACACTGTTCGAGATGGGGGTTGTAACCAACATATATGTATCATTCTTGGTGAACCACGTGGATGGTGCATCCATTTTACTTGGTGGTATATACCTAGGTAGCTATGTCGCAGACCCATAACAAGAGGATTTAGTATCATGTATTCCTTCCATGTGTTCCTCTGGAATGACTTCAAGAATTTGTCAAATGAAATCCCTGGTCCTTCTAGATCTTGAATTCCTTCATACTATGCAATATGTACATATCTCAGTCATAATCTTATGTATCCCCTAAAATAATGTAGCACTCCATCACTTTTTCAATTGTTGCGGTCCATTAAGGAAAATTAGAGATTGGTCCTGGTAGTTCTTCAAAACACTTGGATTTAATAACCTGCAGTGTTGCGTCCATTGTTGGACTTTCATCCTCTTAGATAAATGTCTTCCCAAAACTGGCTTCCAGATTTTCCCAATCTTGAGTTCCTTATCAAATTTCCAGTGATGTATATCAATTTATTGGTATCATATCCAGTGTATGTATGAACATGTTCACCCATTCTTACTTAGGTATATCCTTTTATGTCATGCTACAAGTACTCAAGTGATCAACAAGACTGGTTAAGCCAACATACAAGATCCCCTCACCAAACCATATTTCCAGTAATCTTCTACACTATGACCAAGATGTTATAGATTGTTTATGAAAATCCCACCACCTGATCATTAGAGTAGCTTTTAGAGCCAAATATAATTCTAGTAGGAGTTGTTGTTTTGGCACATTAATTTCGAAATCAAGAAAAATATATCAAGATTAGGAAATCCCTCATAAGTGGGTAGGTCACATACCTTTTTCCCAACCCACCATAGCGATTTCATAACCCGAGCACACCTTCAGATTGAAATTTCATTCATTATGGTTTTCTAGTTCTCCAAAGATTCACAAGAATTAGAATAACATGAGCTAACACGTTTCCAACTTCATGTACCATCTCTTATGGGATTGACATAATCATTTATTCTAGAGGAAATATTCTAAATGTTCTCCAGTTCACCCGCATCATATTCTCCTCGTACAAGTTCGACATACCTTTTTTGTTCCAAAGGATACAAAGGTGCTACTACTCTCATTTATTATTTTTCAAAAGAGATCACTATCTCTTTAAATTAATAACTGAATTATTTTTAACGGCCCAATCAACATCCAATAGTTCTAGATAAGGGTTGGTATCATCAACAATATCTATGAACTCAAAGTTTGCAAAGTTTAGATTCCCTCCACCTTGATAGGAACTCCTACCATTCTCCCAAATGGTATCACCTTCTGTTGATTATCCAATCAAAGTTGAACCATATACCACACCAGCTTTGACTTCCCCATACTTTCACATGCCTTTTTAGTGAGGATATTGACATTTGACCCTAGATCTAATATGACAAAATCCATGTCATAGTCCTGTATTTGTGCATTAAGTCATGAATATCTACCAATATTTATTTTATTGTGAATATGATTCATGGCCATCCCTTGTCTAACCTCTTCTTATGAATCATCTAGTAAACTATGCAATTCCTAAAGTGATTTTTCATCTTTAACAAGAGAAAGACAAATTTTCAAGAAGCTTCTCAGAACACTTATCTTTCCTGGTGATTTATCTTGGGTGGGCCAATCAAAGTGAGGAGAGATGTCGTATACAAGCCTTTCATCAAATACTGGTGGAGTAGTATAAGTATAAACTCCCTTTTGTTTCTGCATAAACTCATCACAGGATTTAAAGAAAAACCGCTTCTCCTTTTGGACATCAAATGGTACTTGTCCTTGTCTTGGAGGTCGAACTCTAGAATCATGCATATGAGTTCCTCTATCATATTCTATCACAACTCCTCCTCTAGTAACCAAAACGATAATAGATGGCTCTTGCCTTGGCTTGGTTGTGATCTTCTAAACATTCTAGTTGTTCAAGTTTTTTTATCTAGTTCTGGTTATGATTAGTTTTAGTCTGCCACTTTGTTATGAGTTGTGGATAGTACTCAATAGTATGATCCAAATCCTGGCAATATGAACATGTCGGGGCTGGTTTCAGACAATCCCTTTCACAATTTCTTGGTTGGCCACAATTGTAGAAAATTAATTGGACTCTACCTTGACCGATTCCTCCTCATCCACGTCTATGGAATCCACCTTGTGGATGATTAATTGTGCATCATTTATTTCATATTTCCCCTCTCCCTTGACCAGATAAGTATCAGTTGTGCATTCTTTGAGTAGCTATATGATCAACCATCCTTGTCATCATGCCCAACATATCAACAAAATTGACAAAACAGGTTATGGGGGTACTTACAATTTTTTGAAGTAACTAACATTCTTCTGAAATTTGCCCTCTAGTTTGACAAAATTTTCACCAAGGCATGATTGAATGGTTCAATTGATTACCCAGGATCCCATTTCTAAATATTCCTAAAATGTCGATCACTGAACTTTATGGTGTCCTTCTATTTTTCACCTGGTACACGACACGTCTTCTCTAATTCATTTTCCCATCTTTATGTCTTGAATCTCCAATGATGAACTAGTGAGATACGAATGGATCTAAACTGTCCCAACACTAGTTTCTCAGACTAGTGATGCTTCAAATTTCATGGCAAGCTCCAAATCCTCAGATTGAGACACAATCTTTTGTTGCATAAACAATAGTCAAATATGTGGTAATAATGCATCTATGAACCATTCCTTGTGCTAGAAATCCAACATTTGAAAACTTACCTTGGAAATTAATGTCTTGAACCTTTGGTTGAAGTCCCACACTGAATCAATCAGTTACTGCTTGATCTCCTTTAGTTTTGTAATGCATTTTGACTCATATTTCATATTTTTAAACTCATCTTTTAACCCAATATGGATCTCTGCTAACATATTATGATGGACTATGAAAAGAACAATAAAAAAAATCATATTCCAATCAATAACATGATACCATAAATTTGTAATCATTTGTTCTCTCTTAATAGAGTCATATTAGACCTGCTTGACAATCCATACAACCTCACATATGAAGTATCATTGTTTTGGATCTTTTGATCCATTTCCATAGAAAACAAGAAACTTCACATCATATCCCACCATTATACACCTCTAGGGTATTGACTGAATTGATTTTAAAGAAGCACTACTTGGAATCTTACTATTTGGTGTAGTACTACTTTGACTATTACTACTAATTTTACTTCCTTGAAAAAAATGCGATGAACTATTACGTTTTACAATTTTTTTTTAGAGATGTACGCATGGATGTGGTTATGTGGTAGCCTATGGTGTGGTATGCATATGTAGGTTCTTATTATGAAATAATATGGTATTCCTCCTCTTAGTCATAAGAGTCTTTGTTGAGTTGTGGTACTAGTTTGTAGTCTCCTCTTTTGATCACACTGCAAGTCTTTCCCCTTGTCACAATTCTCCTCCTCTTGTTCAACTAGAATATATTCCCACTTCATACGAACCCACACTCTTCGTCTTCCTCACATTCTTCACCCCTTATCATCTTAGCTTATTCCACACATTCTCCTATACCTTCCTCTCATTTACACCCAAGCCCTCCATGTAATATTTCTGTACTTATCGAAGTCCATTCTTAAGATTTTTTTTTTTTCACAAAGTAGCATTTTAATGCACAAATTTAAATACCTTTAATACCTACCCCATGACCCTTTAAATAAATCATATTCTGCTGCACTTTAATACTTGGTAGTATCAACAATGAACTCAGTGATGTATCCATCCAAAATACTATGAACCTAATATTTGACAACACGTGAAATTTTATTATTCACACTTTTCAATCATTGTATCAACTCATGTGTCCAACTCTTAGGATCATGTCCATGAAAGAACCTCTTTTGGAAGGTCAATATTAACAACCATTCATTTATCAAAGTAGGAAATTCATAAAAGAATATTTCATGGATATCAGAGTAGACATACGTACCTAACCTCTATTCCTAAGTCAGTTACAGATATTTGTTTTCTTCCTGAGAAAAATCTCTTTCCTTCTGATCAACCCAAGCCTTATTATGATAATTTAACGGATTCCACATTAAAATTCACCTTCAACACAAATCCTGATATTGGAAACAAAACCGTTTGTTGGAATAATCTATCTCAACCCAAGTTCACACAACAACATACCAATAAATATCCAAGATACCGACCTGAAAGATTCCATCCCCTTTCGAAAACACATGTAGAGTAGATGAAGTTTCACCTAAAGTACCTATGGGTACCACACGAACCAATTTTCTATATCAATAAATGGGGACAACACAACAATATAGAAAATACAACTCCAATAGGCTCATACATTCAACAGGTCATTCACTTTGACATAGATTATATCAATAAACTAAGACATATACTCAAGAATATGATAGCCTAGTTTTCATTCATTCACTATTTCATTCATCATATTTAATCATTATCTAATGCAATAGTAAACAATATAATAGAAAACACACACACATCATTACATATTGGACACCACGTATTTTAATGTGGAAACCCAAGATAGGAAAAAAACACAAAAGCATTCATTATTTAAACAGTCACAAAAACAAATGCTTAATGTCTATGCACAAAACCTACATACTTCTCTTAATCAAATTATACAATAGATCCATGCACACAACTTGTAGATCAGTATTCATCCTTGCGACTCTCTACAACGTACACTTTTACAAACCCCAAAAATAGTACAATAATTTATGGCCGAAAAGTAACAAAACATGTAAGTTCTTATTCCCCAAACTAGATAACCTGAAAATTTCCATCTCGTTACATATTTATAGGCTCTTCATAACCTTTCATCCCACGGCTAATACCCAATCCTATTAATGTAAGTTGATAAAATAACCTTAATAGCCTAACAAAATTTGTAGTTGGAATTCATCAAAACACTTAACTCCCTTAAATATCGGGCATTTCCTTGAAGTTTCCCACTCGAACCACTTCATCACAACCTCATTCACACTAAAATTTCTTCTCCAAAACTGGTACCCAAAGTTTCCCAAATTTTTCTAGGGACAACAACAAGGAAAAGCCAAGTGTGGAGACGTTTTTGGGAGGACATATGTTGATTGATCACACATATATGAGGTAAACATGGTGCATGAATCTTGAACATTTAATTCCATTAGAATCTCAGATAAGTCATCCCTCAAAATACAAATAAGAAATGAGGCTTGGTTTTGTGGTTATTGTAGCATTGATGAATAGGAGGAGTGTGATTTTGCAGAGTTTGTTGATACACGTGCATGAGTCATGCTTGATGGCGATACACATGTCCTGAATTAAATAATCCCTTTGGAAGAGGATGAAATGTTAATCTCATTAGGTTATGATAAAATATTGGATCTTCTAAAACCAGGTTTAATAATACGTTACATTGAGCCATTCATTATAATACTAATCTATATGCTTGTGAAGTTTGATTTTTTTTATGTACCGTACTCATTTTTTTTAACAGAGTTCATGTGTCCATTTTGTTCCATTTTATAGGTCACATATACATAGTGATCACCCCAAAAAACAATGAATGGGGATCTGAAATTGGTTAACATGTTACTTAGAGGGAAAACAAACCCTTCTTGAACATGTTATAGATGATGAAAATAATGAATTTACAGCTATATCAATTGTTGTTAAAGGTGAATATTTGACTCAACCATCAAATAAAAAAAATAGCTATGTGTATTAGGATTACAGACCATGAAATGTTTTATACAACTACATCAACTTAATAGTTAGTGTAAACGTCAAGTTACGTACACTTCAAAAAAATTAAACACGATGCAAATATGATACTTTCTACCTTTTTGTGAGCATGAAAAATTGATGGATACCATTGGAAATAGAAATGATCAAGATGGGATACATTAGTGAGTGATGCAAGGAATCTATTTTTATGGCGAGGCGAGTGATTTAAAATTCATGCCTTATAGTTTTATGAAGTGATTGTTTATTTTATTAAGAAATGTTTTAGCATTTAGCCTCTTGTGTTCATAGTGCAATGACTAGTTGGAGTTATCATCATCACCATCACCAAACCTGTTATCTCTAGGGTTGTTTTTTGTATTTACCTTAGTATTTTTATTTTTTTTAGTGTTTCCATTTAGTCATTATCCAAGTTTTACCCTAGTCTTTACTATGGATATTTATGTTATTTTTACCCTAGTTTTTTATGTTTTCTTATTTTTCCATTTGTTAAATCAAAATAAGGCTCATATTATTAATCTTTCAAAGTCTTTTAATTCGTATTAAAGCAAGTGACATGGTAAATCAAATGTTATATATGCATTTGATTATAAATTGGAAGCACATAGGAAAATGTAAAATATGGTTTTGCTGCCAGTTTGACATTTGCAATGATGAAATGGAGACACTTGGCATGGATGGTACAGAGGTGTCAAGGTCAGCGTAAGGTTTCATTAAACAATGACAACAAACCTTTTGTTGTATCATAATGATAGTTTAATGCTACAATACACTTTCATCATGCATTGGGTTTTTATTGTCAATATTGTAAAATTTTGTTTTGGGATAAGGGTTCTATTACATAGGTGCCCAGAGTATTCCACATTCATGAAGTGTGACCAAGAACAAGAAGCCCGATGGATTTTTATGCAGGCTAGAGCTTGATAACTTGCAGTGGGTTCATAAATTTCCTAGGTTTGCAAAGATGATGCATGATGATGGATGGTTTCCATTTTGCGAAAGATTGCAAGGTCATAATGTACAGGTAACTAGGGAATTTGTTAAAAATTATAAGGATTCAGATGTTTGGTTTGAATATTTGCAGATGAGGGTGGATGAATATGTTATAGCAGAGACTATTGGTGTACCATCTGATGGTGAAAAATGGTTTAAGAAACAATTGTTTGAAACCGATTATAGTAAATTCCTTCTTCCAGGGTTTGAGAAGTTGGATTGGAAAAATGGCATACATATTAGTATGCTTAAGCCCATGTGGAAAATGCCATTAGAAATGATACATCACTATATAACTTGTGAAGGTCATTATGACAGGGTTTTAAGATGTCATATGCGTTTTGTAATGCTTCTTAGTGGAGATCAAAAGTTAAATTTTCCTTATTATTTGTTGAAGAGTCTACAGGAAATGATTGCTAGGATTCATAATCACCAAGAACATACAGTTCATTCCCTCTTTCATTAGGGGTTAATTAAGATGTTAATAGTGTTTTATTTGAGGAAAAAAGGCATACCTGGGAAAATTTCCTTTCTGTATCAGGATTCGATGCAGAAAAACAGAAGGAAGAGGTGAAAGAAAACAAATGTGAAACATCAGGTAAGCAAATAGAGCAATATTTGGAACCAACAAATGAAACGGGAAAAGAATTAGCAGAGAAATTGATTGTGGTGAATGATGAGTTATCAGAAGTGTGTGTTACAAATAATGTTGACAAAGAACTATTCTCATAAGAAATTGCAAAGGATAAATCAGTTGAAAACCTAAGAGCAAAGAGCATGGATTTGAGTTCAAAACCCAGAATGCTATTGAGAAGTAAATTAGAAGATTAAATAACCCAAACTCTATACTTGACCCTTTAGAATACAGTGAATTGGTGGTCATAACAGAATCTGTTAGCATAGAAAAAAGTCAATTAATAAATGAAGAACATATTTCAGAGGGTGAGAAATTTATAGAACTTCAGGGAATGGCAGAACATATCCTAGAATCATTTTGTACAAACAAACAAAATTATGCTGAAAATGATGTTTGGTCAGGTCTAAAGTTTTTACAAAAGGATGAAATCATTGTGGACACAGAGGAAGCAGAGATTATTCCAGAATTGGATCAAACAAAGAATTTTATGTTGTCTTACTAGGAGAAAAATAAATATCTGCAGGATTTAAATGAAAACCTGATAATTGCAAACAAAATACTACGAGAGGAATTAGAGGAAAAAGAAACTGACTATCAGAGGCTTGTCATCATTTCTAAATATATACCGAAGAAGAAAAGATAAATACAGTAGTACAAGCATGTATTGAACCAGAACAAGGAATTGCAGAATAAGGAGCTTAAGAAAGATTTGAGCATTCCAGGTTACAAAAGAGATCTCAAGTTCTGCATGATATGACTATTTTAGCCGAGGTGTCTAAGAGTCTTTGATGAGGTGTCTAAGAGTCTTTGATGAAAGATCTAGGTTATTTTTTAAGTTAATGGATTAGATAAGG
This sequence comes from Pseudotsuga menziesii, assembly GCA_001517045.1. Taxonomy (NCBI): domain Eukaryota; kingdom Viridiplantae; phylum Streptophyta; class Pinopsida; order Pinales; family Pinaceae; genus Pseudotsuga; species Pseudotsuga menziesii. The sequence continues at coordinate 427,102 of LPNX010089575.1, read as the reverse complement.
TTGTTGTTATCTTAATTTGAATTTCAAGTTATCTCTACATAAAAACAAATTTTCTATTTTGAGTCATTCGAGATCCATGAGATGAGGATCTTGAAACTGTTTGAATTTTGAAAAATGGTTGTATATATTAAATAATAAGGTCAGATAGAGGGGTTGGGAACAACATATGGAGATCGATTTTTTTAACGAATTGCAAGTATGTATGCATCTTGTATCTCTTAATATGAAATGACTGCTTTGAAATGATTATGATCAAATGAGCCATGTTTTTCTTTAATAATTGAATGACATGTTATTCATGATTTTGTTCTATGTATGGTGTTATTCATCTATGCTAGAATTCTTATGATTCACATGAAATTATCTTTAAATATATGATGCAGAACCTGATTCGTTTCTTTTATAAATTCATGCTCGTAGCCTTTTCTATTACTGTATTTTACAGTGATACATTTCCTGCAGTTTAGTCTTCTATCCTAGATATATCTCTATTATGTTTTCATACATACCATCATTACTATAAAATAATATTTTTAGTTATCCTTAAATTACTATCATTAAGATTTCTCTAGGCTTGAACCTTAATAGTCTAGGTCCAACTCTAGTGATAACATCTTCTGGTGCCATTGCCGGGGATGGAGAAATGAAAGTACATCTTCCCTAGGTATTTCATATTCTTATAATCTGATTTTGGAAGGTTAATAAGATCAATAAAATTTGTTTTTAGCCTACATCAGTTACCTACAGAAAGTTACAGTGGCTTCAAGAGGGATAGGAACTCGAGGAAATCCTTCATCTCCTCTGCATTCAGGAGTTTCTAATCCAGAAAGGATTTTTGAGAGAAGCTAAAAGGAAACTTGATTTTCCCTCATCTAGTAGTCCTCAACATTCTTCAGATACAATATTATTTCCTGCAACATCATTTGATACTCAAGAAGAAAGAAAATCAGATTTATCTGTATTCATTCCTGATTTTGTAGATTTTAATCCTACCCAAGTTGATGATTGTTGAGCCGCAAAAAGACCACATTTTATTCATATTTCCTATACCATTTGTCACCTTATCCCTATCTTATCCTTCCATAAAACCATTAATATTCACCACTTTCATAATAAATATGGGTTTATATTACCATTTTCCAAATCATTTATTTTTGAGTATTTTGAGTGAATTTGTGGTTAATTATTGAGAAAAATAACATATTTTCATTATACTTTAAATTTGGGTGAGTTTGGTGATGCTTACAGGTGTATTTGAAGACTTTAAAAAGCTCAAAAGTGACCACCTAGTCTCAAATTCGAAATTCATCCTCAAGATGTGGGATAATTTCAAGGAGAAGATCATGGAAATGTGGAGAGAATATCTCATCCAATATTTGTTGGAAAATTTGAAAAATGAGTTGTAGATTTGTTGAGGATTTTCAGGGATAAATTAAGAGAATAGTGGATCTGTAATTATGATTAGTTATCTTGATTTCATGTATAAATAGGAGGGCTCTCTCCTCATTTTGGTTAGAGGCCTCTCTAGTGGTTTGGTAGTAGAGAACTGGTTCATCTTTTTAGTCATGGATTTGATCATGTTGTAATAGATTTCATGTTTTAGAATAGATAGTTTGATCTCTTCATATTTTGTTGTTTTGTTTATGAATTAGTAGTATTGATTTTATGTGAGCTCACAAGCTAATGTTGATTGCTTTATATCAGTTTATTTTTTGCAATCTTATGATTTTCTAGATTAGGTTTATTTCTATGTCATTTCCTGCTTTTGAAAGCTTAATTCAATTTCAGTTACATGTATTTTTGATTTCGGTCACTTAGAATATTAGAATAAATTATCTATATTCTTCCCGTGCATATATTTTTTCTGTACCTCACAAGTTTACGCTCTCTCCAGGTTGACAATTAAATCATTAGATATATGTTATAGTTTCTTTAATGTTTTGCACCAAAATTTTGGTGCCATTTCCGGGGAGGTGCTAAAAGGGATCATAGTTTAGATAGATAGATAGATTATTTTTACATTACACAACAATGGGGAGGGGAAAATGGTAAGACGCAAGGACGACTTCACTACGGAATTTCCAGGATTTTCGTGGTGTAACAGCTAGAGGCATCCACTATAGTGGGGTGCCCCAAATCCTTGTTGTTCCTTTGTTTTCGCAAGTGTGCTTATTTTTTCTACAAAATATTTTATTTTCTAAAAATGCAAGTTTTCTTTTAGAATTTTGTAGTGTAAAGTTTGGATTACTTTCATTTTTTGGGCTAGACTTTATTTCATACTAACTTGCTTCTAACTTTGTATATGTTTATTTTTGTTTTGTACAGATTTTTGTACACTTTTTATTTCTATTTTTGCACTTGTTTTTATTAACTCATTTCGTACCGTCTTTTGCATTTGCCATGTACTCGTTTTCATTTTTCTTTTTAAGCATTTTGATTTGATTAATGTAAAATATTGAGTATAATCCTTGAGCATCTCACTCAGATCCTAAAAAAAGTCAGGATCTCCTCTTCTCAAGAAGAGGAGATCTTGATAGCAATCAAATATGTAAGTACTCCTCCTGATACAAATAAGGAAGATTCGATATTCGAAGAATCATGCATATCAGAAGAACACCTGTTTGAACTGGATATTGAAGAGAATGAAGAAGGGATTTCGAGTGATCATCATGCAATTGCAAGCTGCATCAAACAATAGATCCAAGTAAGTACTAGTTCAAATCAGTTTTGTTTTTTCTTTATTTCATTAACTTATATTTTCAACATTTAGTTTGGCATATTTTTATACATCTTAGATTTCATTCTATAAAATTAAAATTCAATTTTTGTTTAGTTTTGTTATATAGATGGCTACATTGGAAATTTCATTACACTTAGATGATGATAAATTTCAAATAGAATAGAGTACGTAGGTTTTAGTTTCTATTTCTAATTTAACATTAGCATGTACGATATTTTAATTTTCTTTAATATCTTTATTTGCTAAAATTTTCATTTTTCTCTTAATTACTATTATGTTTTTGTTTTTATTAGGAGTTAAAAATTAATTTTAATATTTATAAAGAAAAAACAATTGAAAATTTGATCTCTTTTCACTTTGAATTTTCTTTTTTATTTTTCATGCTAGGAATAAAAAAATGAACTAAGAGGTAGTTTCTTTTAATGAACAATTATAAAATAAAATAATTAAATTAACAAAAAAATAAAAAATAATTTATATAGCTTTTGTTTTAGTCTAATGTACCTTTTTTTGTTTGTTTGTTTTAGTGTTTTTTAGAAAAAAGAAAAAAAATAAACCTAAATAAAATAAAAATTTTCCCTTTAATTTTGTTAGGGATAAAAAAATCTAATCCGTATCTAAAGACACTCTTAGATAAGATTATATATATATATATATATATATATATATATATATTAAAAATTAATAAAATATAACATTAATAAAATTTAAAGGTGTTATACTTCAGTTTTTATTTTGAAATTAAAACTTAACAATATATATATTATGTTTTCTTGTTAAGTTTTTTTTAGTTTTAATTCTAGTAAATTAATATATATATTATTAAAATTAACAAAACTTGCAAAAATAAATAAAATCATTAAACATTATAAAAAGTAAAAAAATATACAAGAAAAAATATAGAAAATAAATAAAACCCAAAATATTAAACCTGCAAGTATTTTACATTTCAGCCCTCCATATGAAACATGCAAACAGTCTGTCATACAAAACCTGCAAATAGTCCTCCATGTGAAACTTGCAAATATACAAATTTTAAAAATAGAAAAACTATAAACGAAGAACCTCTGGATCACTAGTAAGAATGCCTGTATGAATCTGAAGTGTGCTAGATGATAAACAAGGCCATTCACTATTTCTCTTTGGCTATCATGGGTTGATCATGAAACGGTCAAAAGATATGTGTCTATCTTTTCACCCAGATTTACGCTGCCACAATGTTAAACCTAGATAGTGATGGAGGCATCTAGGCGAAACTCAAACTGAATACTAGAATATGGGAATGAAAATCAGCCACGATAGATTGGTAGAATTGGTGAGTGCACTTAGAACAGGACCGATCAATTCATCCTTTGGTGGTTTCATGATAGATGCTTATCTGACCAACCCTATCAGAAAGTTTCAACCGCTTACTCTTTATGGTTTACCAATCACACCAAACATATCCACAGTGCTGGCTCTTATGTTAACCGGCTAATTTAAACCAAGCAATAAGATCGCCATATCCCAACAGATCAGAGCTCACTATGCGTTCTAATGCTAACCACCCTAAAAAATAAATAAATACTCCCCTAAGGCATGTCATTACCTCTAGGATTTTCTCCTAGGATTCGTGCATTTATCTGCCACAAAGTCTGGCTCGAAAATATTTAGGAGTCAATTTCCAACTGATTCTTATCGCACATCACCGGAAGGGTGTGCGATCACCAACGACATAATATATTGTTTTATAGTAATAGTGGAACATCACTTAGATGTGATTACCATTATGGAGAGTCGCACCCTCAAGAACAGATGGAAATGCATATGGACTTAGAATTGAATAGGAGAATTATGCAGGTGAGGTGAAGCTGGGTTTTGAAAGGATTATAGATCTATCCAAACGTCCAGCCAACAAAAGGAAGCTAGCTCAGCTCTATCAAGTTATTCTTAATCGTCAGGTCACTTCTTGCTTGATCGTATGAGGCGTGTTAGTGACACGCTGGATGGGATTGTATTATTATTCCCTAATACTTAGGCTGGACAGCTGTTACCAATTGGTGTGGGATCATCAGAACTTGTTCTTGGATTTATTCAGTGCGTTCCTGAACTTTAGAGATAAAATGGGGGTGAGCATGATGAATAGTCTATTACCTTTTAAAGCTGCCTACACCATAAATGTTTTTGGTGGGTGGTGAAAAACCTTGCTTCCTGGATGGATCGGATCAGATCTTGGTGGGAACTTCCCTGCTCGAATGTATGACTACATTTTTTAGCATTGAGAGAAGTTTAGGAAGGATTAAACTTGCCAGATGGAAATAAAGGGATGGATGGGATGGCCACTGCTCGATTTTTGGTGTCTCTTTAACATTTACTACATCATAAATTTTGATGTCGCTATCCTTGACATCTCCAATCTCTGAACCATCTTCTGGGGATAACGCTTGTAATTTGCATACAATGGCAGCTTATGAACATATGCCAACTGACGAAAATGAATTGGAATGCAAGATTCCCGATGGATAAATTGTTGCTATTAAGGATGTTCAGGAGCACCTGTATTTGGCTATTGAAAATGTGGAAGGAAAACATCAGCTAACTAGTGTTCTTCACTATACTCTTATTGGTGACGGAGCATCACTTTTCAGGGTTAAGCATACTCTTGTTGGTGATGGAGCATCACTTTTCAGGGTTCAGCATCTGACTCATGATCATAAGGGACTGGATCACGAATGGGATCTCGTCGTACAAGCACAAAATATCGTTCACGAAGGTATATGATAAAATAAGACTATAACTAGCCCTTTGCTGGAAAATTTGTACATATATCTCCTCGCCTTCGTAATTCAGACCCTGCACTAAGTTCCCAAGACATTGTTACCGGCGTTAGCTTTTCCTCTGGAGGATCGGGCTATGACAATCTCGCTGTATGATAATCCTTTTGCTATTTTAGTTAATGTAGTTTGATCCCCAACTTTAAATATAACTTACTATCATTAATCAATATTTTGCAGTCTGTATTGTCATTATGGAAGCAATTCCATCATTTCAAGAACTACCGGAGGATATTGACATAGATTATTCATTATAAAAAAAAGCGTCAGACATTATAAGGAATGATTTGTTCATATATAACATAGGAACTAATGACCTAGTATTCACCAACATTTATAAATACAAATCTCCGTAGAACCTCTTTAAATGGAAAAGATAAAACTTTAAGTGAATATATTTATAAATTGGTTTTCCTCTTTGATACCAAATTTGTCCATTTATTAAAGTACTTTATTTGAATATCCTTATATTTGAAAATGAGTGAGGTGGCTCATTTGAGTTTATGAATTTTAATTTGGAATGGGTAAATGTGCACTCCTTTGTAGAATAAGAAATCAAAATCACTCAGTTGAATGAGTTGTTCAAGAGTGCAAGAAGAATGATATAATTAATATGGTTATTTTATTTTTTTTAATTTTTATTTTTATGTTGAGTATTTATTTAGTGTAAGTTCTTTTCCATTTATTGTAGGTTACTTTTTAAAAGGTTTAATAATAATTGATTTGTTTCTTTTATGTAATAGAATTGTATCTGTTTGTGCCAGAAATTGTTTCCAAGCCCAAAGAAACAAGCCAACACAATCTCAAATAAAACTCAATAAAACAAACTAGGTTTAGGGTTTCTGATATGTTTTCTTGGTTGTAAACTTTGGGAACAAGCAGGGAATACACTCATGAGCAAAATAATAACTAAATCATAAGCAAAAGAAGGCAAAGATGCATAATATATAAAACAAGATTCAACAGAACACAATGTTGAAGTTCACTCATAAAATACAAGCATTACCAGCATATAAACATAAACCAGTAATGAATATATCATTTAAGCAACTAAACAAGCTGAAAAATGAAGCCAACAGAGAAACTGAAGGGTTAAAAGTGTCATATATCTCATAATTTTATCATCAAATGCATACAAGAGTTTTGATACTTAACTCATGAATAAGTCTAAAGACCTCCTGAAGCTCTCCCAAAATTGAACCCTCTCAATGACTTTCTAACCTCTCTAAATACTACTTTTTACAAAATCAGTTAAGGATCAAACCCTAACTTCCCTTAACTAATTCGATGGGATAAAGTAAAATTTACAATATTACAAAATATGACATTTTCAAAAAATAGTAAACAACTAATAATATGTTTCTCAAAAAGAGATAACAAATAACTAATTCAATAACTAACTCATAGGTCCTTAGCTGCCTCAGCTAGCAAAGCTATGCCCTCCAATGCCCGAGATTTCTTCCTAGCTCGCCTCTGTTCATCTTCCATGCTTGCTAGTCTTCTGGTGAGCTCTTCATTTTCCTATTGTAAGTCTTTGACTGTCCTTTTCAACTCTATGCATTGCAAGTCAGTGGTTCTTTTTCTCTTTAAAGCCTCTTTAGATGCTGCTGTCAATTCCTAAAAATGTTCATTAACATCCTGTAGATCTTCTCTAAGTATTATGTTTGCCATCATCATCCCATCATTGATCTCTTGCATGTAGTTCATCTGTTGTTTGTACTGCTTAATAGTTTTCTGCAAGTTTTCCTTATCTGAATCAAATGTACTCTCTGTCATGATCTCTTGTTCATAACTGGGCATCGAAGGTATGTCAAACCTCTTAAAAATGTCTGCATCTTTATTTGACAGGTCTGTGGAAACATCAGGAATATTAGGGTCTTCCAAAATACCCGATTACTTAAGTATGAGTTCATCTTCCCATTCTAAATCTTTAACATTAAGTACTTCATCTTTTTCTTCCTGCTGTTGCTGTAAAAGCTCATTTCTCAATTCAAGGAATATGGTAGAAAGTTTAGGCTCGGGCTGGCTTGACTCCTTTACTGACTGTGATGATCCTTTTTCTTTTGCAAGATGAGAAGAGGAAGCTTTGGCAACTGTTTTTCCCTTGCTTTTAATGTTCATTGTGTCAAATTCAGGTTCTTCACCTAAGGAAATATCATCTAGGACAGTCACTTGCTTGGTATTCAATTTAGGATTGAGCAGCTTCTTCATATTCCACCTTAGCTTATTCGTTGGCCTGGTTTTAGGCCTCCAATATGGGGCTATCACTTCAATCATTTTCTCCTTCCTATTAGGTTTGACTGTTTTGATTTCTGAAGTGGAGAATTCCCTGCATGTTTCAGCCTTATCTTCAGTTTTAGCAATAGGCTGATCTTCTTCTAATAAATACCCTTCATCATCTGACAGAATGGTAATAGGACTCCTCTGCTTGGTCTGCAACTCCTCTTCATGTACAGAAACCTCCTCTGGAACAACAGCTTTAACTTCATTGGAACATTCTGCTAGTGTCAAATGTTTCAAAGGCTGCACTCTCTCTTCTGTAAACAATGAATACTTGCCTTTAACACCAGCTGAAGACATTTGAGTTTTAGTCTTCATAGGCTCTGAGTCTCCTTCAGGCTTCACCTCCTCTTTGTCTTCAGTTTTTTCCTTTTGTTCTAATTTCTTTATAAGGATTTTCCCTTTATCTGCCTACTTCTTGATTTGTTGATCTTCTTGTTTCATTTGAAAACCTGACCAGAATAAGAAAAAATACCAAGTTTTTCCTTCAGCTTGCAGGACAGTGCTAATGATCAACTTAATTAATCCATGGTGAAAATTGATTGTGAAGAATGGTCTATATGCCCCTTGACTCTGTTGGACATCTTTTGCAGTATTTTGTACAGGAAGAAGGGAAGACTCATCTTGGACACCCCCACCATATGCTGTAAAAATATGAAGTGGTATTTATAAACAAAAGCATATCTGCCCTCACATGTTATATAGCTCTGCAAGATTCTGATAGGTTCGAACCATTCCCTTCTGAAGTTCTGGATTAAGATGCCCTTGTTCCAATCTGGAGTAACATTTGGTAATAAATACCTCTGAGCATCAAAGGTGAAGGGCAGTTTCTTAAACCACATTTCCCCTTCATTCTTAACTCCTATAGCCTCTGCAACCAAATCTACTGTAAGTATGAACTTCAAAGTATCAAACAACACCATGTCATCTTTGTAACATTGTGCAAACCTACAGGAAACTTCAGCATTGTAACCATCTATTCTCTTGAAGAAGTCCAGCCAGCCAGCCTGTTGAAAAAGTTCAACACACCGTGGGAGTTTCTCAATCCAAGTTATATCAGTAGGTTCAAATCTATTCACCTTGCCACTCTTACCCATTTGTTTGCAATAGCAGGAAATTGTATGGCTTCTAGGGTTCGATTGATGACCTGACAGATACTGATTCTTATTCAAACCTCACATGCTTCAATAAGTTGTCTTCCTCAATCTTCCCTGAATGATTATTTTAGTTTACTAATACAGTCACATGTATAAGTGATCTAGGACCTTCAGAGTACTCCAGCCTACATAATAAACCTTTTAATAATACCAAAATTAAACCTCGAACCCTTCTGGTACCACTTATGAACAATTTCTGCACAATAAGACTTTTCAAATATGATTTCTGCTACAAGTTTCTCAGATTAACTGAAAATTGTTGATGAAAAATTAGGTCTTATGCAAACTGCTCTTTCAAATATCAGACCTTCTTTGAACTATATAAAGAGGACCCTGTGTTGCAATGTCAAGGAAAATAGCTTCATGCTCTGTTCATTGTTTCTATTTCAATTTGACTTCAACACTGAGATAATCAGCTCTCTAGCACACACTAAAACCAGGTCTTCAGGATATCTCAAATGTTCAGCTCCTCCATTACATTTTGCACAAGTAACATGATTATTTATGAAGTTTGAACATCATAAAATGCATGATTTTTCACATCATCGAACTTTCAAACTTTGACAGGGTCATAGTCATATGAAAACTGATATTTTTCACCTAATCCCTCAACAATACTCTTAATCTCCTTATTTATTCGACAAACACATTGTTTAAGGCATAGATTAACATCTGGCTTAATCAATTTTGAAAAATCAGCTTTTAACAAGAAAACCCCAAATTAGGCAGACATTAACCAGTCATCGCGGAATACCTTTTTACACGCTGCTGCAGATGCTTAAAATTGTGTCCTGAGCTGTCATATTGTCCACCTTAGATGTACAAGTGTCCTTCAACGTTCAATCTGACTACATGTGGCGGAATCAAGAAGTCCTAATTTCCTGTGAAGCCATAAAAACCTCATCTCTGTTTTACAACGGCAATGTCCGGTTTTTTAGCAGCTATGGTTGCTCCATTAAGTCTTCCATCTTCGAACGTGCATGCAAGTAACAACTCACCTCATATTAAGCCAAATCTACGCTGCTACCTGTCATGATGGACTGCGTTCAGTTAATGATTACCATGATCCCTTCTATGACCTGAAACCACCTGTTATCATGATGTTCACTGAATCCACACGTAACAAACACCTTCAAATCATGCGATCAGTCACTCCATATTCGAAATCATGCAAAAATTTGACTAAAAAATCGGAGAAAATGGAGTCGCGATATTCTTGTAGCGCTCCTTTGTTAATTTCGGGATCTTGTGCTACAAGAATAACTTTTAAGACTATTTTGGCACCGTTTTACAACTTTTTGCCTTTTTGAATGCAGGTCAAGTGATGAACTATGCTTTTGGCATGTATTTGAATGATGACTATACTCATAATATGATTTGTGAGTCCATTAGTAAACATGATGACCTTTTAAAAAAACCCCTTAATAATGTAAAGGATCAAAAATAAAGTAAAAATATAAAGGCCAAATTAAAAAATTCACATAACAACCAAAAATTCCCTTAAAAGAAGCAAGAACCAAACTAAAGCAAATGAGTGACTTGGAATAAAATGCAAATCAAACAAAAATTGAAGAAACAAATTACTGACTTAACATCTGGCTCCAGCTGCGGGATGAAGTCCTCCCTGTGAGGCTTCAAGAACCTGTAGACCAGTGCCTTCTGTCTGCTACCTTATCTATCTGTCTGCAAAACTTTCATTGGGATATGGAGTCTTTATTATGCTTCACTCACCGGTATGTACAATGAAAAGTTAAAATCCCCTAATAGACTGTAAAAGTGCTTGAGGAATCGTCCATTAACAGGACTAGACAACTCCTCAGCTTCCAAAGAATGCAGGATAAAAGTATTATTCTCTAAAACCTTGGATACTAGGAAAGGGCCAAACCAGAGATTGTCAAATTTACCATGCTTACCCTTTTTCTCTTTCATTGTATCCCACCTTAGAACCATGTCACCAACTGAGAAAGTCTTTTCTTTGATGTTTCTGTCAAATCTGCTTTTGATCTTGGATCTATACAACTGTGCCTTTTCATCCACCTTTTCCCTGTTCTGTTGCAATTCTATCATTTCAAAAATCCTTCTCTGCATATCATCTGGTTCCTCCTGGGAATTCTGGAGAAATTTCATCACTGGGATCCCCAATTGGACAGGGAAAACTACTTCTGTACCATAAACTAACTGAAAGGGAGAAGTTCTAATTGCTTGTTTCACTGTGATCCTATCTGCCCATAATGCATACTTTAGCATTGAATCCCATGATCTTTTATTATGCTTGAGCAGCTTCTTGATACTCTGAATGATGTTCTTATTAGAGGATTCAGCCAAGCCATTACCCTGGGGGTAATAAGGAGTTGAGTGCTTTAGCATAATACCATTCTTTTCACAAAATGATACCATTGCCTTAGACTTGAAGGCCTTAGCATTATCTGTCACTAACGTCTGAGGACAGCCAAACCTACTCAGGATATTTTCCTCAATGAAATTCATGATTACCTTGTCTGTAGCATTCCTAGTAGGAATGGCTTCCACCCATTTTGTGAAGAAGTCTGTTGTAGTCAGGATCCAATGATGCTGCCCTGAGGAAGCTGGATTTATCTCTCCAATAAAATCCAGACCCCATTGCTGGAAAGGAGCATTGACTGCAATGGGTTTCAGAGGCAAAGACAACAATTTCTGTTTTCCAGCAAACTTCTGACAAGGAACACATGCTCTTACCCGCTGATAAACATCTGCAAACAAGGAGGGCCAATAATATCCAGCTCTAAGAATTCTGTAAGCTGTAGTTTTCCAATATTTGTGCCCTCCACAAGAACCCTCATGAGATTTAGAAATCACTCCTTCAATCTCTGATTTGTCCAAACATCTGAGCAGAATACCTCCTAGGTCCTTCCAGAATAATTGCTCTTCCATTAAACAGTACTTAGTAACTTTAAGTTTTAAAGATCTAGCAGCCTTCCTATCCATATGCTCAGGACATTGCAAAAATAACAGAAAATGAACAATGTCTGCATACCATTCTGATGATGAATAGTAGTCCATGATTTTCTCTTTTTCCAGTATTGCTTGATCTTCTTCAGGAACTGATTCTTCGGCCATGACATGCAATCCCAGTTCCTGACAATTTGATTCAGCCAGCAGCTTGGCTGAACCTTGTCCCTTGACAAGCTTGGTAGGCCTGATCTCAACATCATACTCCATAATCTTTGCAATCCGCCTGCCTCTTTTCCCTTCACTATCAGGCTGTGTTAAGACATCTTTTATAGCAGAATTTGGAACAAATGAAATAACTTTTGAATGCAGGACATAAATTCTGAAAAATTTCAAATCCTTTACCAGAGCATAAGCCTGGTTTTCCAATATACTGTACTTAAGCTCATAATCTATGAGAGTTTTGCTGAAGAAGGCAATAGGCTGTTCCAATCCTTCTTTATTCTTCTGAAGTAAGACAACTGCAATTGTGTCTTCTGATGCAAATGAGAAAGTAAAGAATTCCTTGGTAAAATCAGGACTTACCAATACAGGTGCTTCAGTAAGAGCTACTTTGATTTTCTCAAATGCAGCCTTTGCCTCAGAAGTCCACCTGACTTCTTGATCCTTCTTGAGCATGGCTGTGATCTGTTTAATGGTTTCAGCAAAGTTGGGAATAAACCACCGCAGAAAATTGATTTTGCCAATGAATGATTGAACATCCTTTTTACTCCGAGGTAAACTAATCTTCAGTATAGCTTTGACTCTTTAAGGATCTATTCTGATGCCATCAGCAGACACCAAGTGACCAAGTAGTTTACCCTCTTGCACAGCAAAATGTGACTTCTTTAGATTTAGAGAAAGACAAAATTTTCTGCATTTCAGGAAGGTTTGCCTCAAATGCTTCAAATGCTCATCATCTGACTGCTATAAAACAGTAATATCATCCAGATAGATAACCACAAACTTATCTTTTTCTCCCACAAAGGCAATGTCCATAGCTCTCTGAAAGGTAGCTCTAGCATTCATCAAGCCAAAGGGCATCTTGTCATACATAAATGTCCCCCAGGGATTTGTAAAGGCTGTCTTCTCCTTATCATCAGGGTGCATTGCAATCTGATTTTACCCAGAGAAACCATCCACCATAGAGATCCTTTGTGCCCCGACTACCTGCTGCAATACCTGTTCAATCTTAGGAAGAGGATAGTTGTCTTTTAATGAAGATCTGTTCAAGTTTCTGAAATCATCACATAATCTGTTCTCTCCATTCTTTTTTCTGACAGGGACCAAATTAGCCACCCAGGAAGAATACCTGAGAGGCACTATTATCTTTGCATCCAACAGTTTTTTCACTTCTTTTTCAATTACAGGAAACAAAGCTGGATTGATCCTCCGTAGTTTTTGACAAAAAGATTTGACATTTGGTTTTAAAGGCACCTTATGCTATATGATTCCTGTATCATAAGTTCTTAGATCCTCATAAGACCATGCAAAAACATCTACATGCTCTTTTAACAGCTTGATATACCTGCTTTGTTGTTTAGCTGTAAGTGATTTAGAAATTTTGACCATTCTAGGATGTCCAGCTGAACCAATATTGCAGTCTATCACATTCTCTTTTGAATATTGAACAACAGGCTTTGAAAGTGTATCATCCTTTGTAAATATTCTTTCCATAGGTACCAAACCTTTGGGAATGAAATTGCTCTTTAGCTCAATAATTTTATGTCCAGCAATCTCATCTTCAGCAAACTCATCTACCTGTCCATCTTCTTCATCCTCATCCTCATCAATCAAGGAATTTGAAAACTTAGCTGTAAGCTCTAGGAACCTTTTGATCTCAATGTCATCCACAAAAACTTTCCATTGCTTCACATTATGAGGTACACAGGGTCTGTACCTCACCTCTATGGGATACCTTAACTGAGTGGTCTTAGGGATTCTGAAGTGTGTGGCAGCCAAGGCCAAAGAATTTGCAGTCTCATTGTGATTCCTTGGAATATGAGTGATGTTAAATGCTATAAAATAATTTTCAAGAATATCCCATACCTCATTCTGATAGACTTTCAGCAAAACCTGCTTCACTTGATAGTTTCTCTTCACCTGCTGAACAACCAATTCGGAGTCGCCATATGCAGAAATTTGTTGAATGCCCAAATATTTGGCAGCTTTTAATCCCAACAGTAAAGCTTCATATTCAATAGTGTTATTTGTAGTAATAAACTCAAGTTTGTACATTAGCTTTACTGTTTCACCTCCAGGAGATATAAGAAGAACTCCAGCACCAGCACCTTCTTTACAAGAAGATCCATTAAAGTATAATTCCCATAGCTGATCTTCTTCTTCTCTGCTGTGTTTTATTGGCTGTTCTTTTTCCACTTGTAACAGACCAACAGAATTATCCTCGTCACTGAAATGTAGCATGCACGTACCAAGGTCTTTATCAACAGAGTACAGTGGGTGATTTGTGGGGTTTTTATCATCTGTCACTATGTAAGAAAATTGCAGCTCTCTATACAACCTTCTATTTTCTCCACCAAACACAGGTATGGTGGCATATGACAGGTCCATTTGTAAGGTTCCACCAACATTATTTTCCCATGACCTAGAAAGAAGTAAGCCAAACTTCGGTGTAATGTCAGCTACCACAACATCCATTATCACACTTTTCATGGGCAACTAAGCAAGACTGACAACCATATCTTTTATTACTCCTAAACACTTCACTGCTCGGGAATCAAAGGCATACAAATCATGATATGGTTTGGTAATACTCAGGCCCAGAGCTTCCATAACAGCCTTTGGAATCAAGTTGTGGGATGCTCCTGAATCTAGTAAACAATTGTGTATCATCTGTTCATGGACTGTCAAAGTGATATAGAAAGGAGGTGAAGCTCCTGCTTCATTTTCAGTCTTCTCAGCCAAGGCTGATCCAATGAAAATCTTAGGACTCTCCTCTTGCAAATTAACTGTGCCAGAGATAGGCTGATTGCTAGTTGGATTAAGCATTTTAAGGATTGATTCCTTATATGAAGGATTTCTTATCAGTTCAGTTAAAGGTACATGAATATTTAACTTTCCTAATTCAATCTCCAAACTAAAATTCTGGAGATATTTATTTACCTCTTCAACTTCTATTGTTTTCTTTGATTTTTCTGCAGTTTGCTTTTTCTCTGTCACAGGATCAGCTGTCTGTTTAGCAGGAGTAGTTGCAGCAAGAACCGTTGCTCTCTTCTTCTGGGCTTGGACCACCTGTTTTGGGCCTGATCTGAGATTTATAGTCTTCTTATGTTCATTTTGATGAACAACAGCAGTTACAGCAGTATTTTCCAAGCCTAGATCATCTTCAGTTTCAAACATATCAGCATCATAATATTCTAAATTCAGGAAATCTTCCTTAATAACAAAACCTCCAGACAATCCATCTCCAAAATGATTCATATCTTGATCAGTCTCTTCAAAGAGCAATTCTTCATCAACTTCTTCCTCGTCGGCTACATTGTTCTGAAGAGGTGGTGGCACTCTTTGGTCCTCATTTTCCCTTCTTTCTCACTGGATATCATTGTTCCTTCGTTCCCTAGGCATAAAACGAGGAGCAAATTGCCTTCTGAACTGATTCTGATTGTTTGGATTTCATTCACCTTCAGGAGCAGGCTTGTTGGAGTTAGAATCTATACCAACTTATCCATTTCATCAATCTTCCCTTCAGCAGAAAGTGAAGATGAAGCACCTGGAGCTGCTTCCTTTTTTCCTTTTCTTTCATACAACTGCTGAGGTGTTTCCTTCTTTAGTCTATTTGAAGCCAGTATGTTTGACTCTACCTCTAAGGCTGCATCCTGCATGTTCAGCAAAGAGATAGGCCTCCTCTCTCTCAGTAACAAAGAAAATTCATGATCAAAATCATTTTCATATGTCAATTTAGCTGAAGTTTCTATAGGCTTTATCTCGGCAGGAATCCTACTGTACATCTTGTTGAATCTCTTTGAAAAATATGCAATTGTTTCGTCTTTTTTCCTTCTAAGAGCTCCAAATTCAGTTATGTAGTAGGTATGATCTTTGGTATCACCCCACTGTCTCATGAAAAGATCACAGAGTTCTTCAATAATAGTAATGGAGTTAGCATGTAACTCTCTGAACCACTTCCTCACATCTCCATCCAGGCTCTGAACGAACATCCTCATCCAAACATCCTTAAGCTCAATGTTTTGATTATCAACATAACGTAGAAAAGCTTCCCAGTGTTCTTCAGTTGTTGTTTCCCCTTCTCCATTGAACCTAGGTAAATACTTCTGGTAATCCCCTCCAGGCAGTGCATTTAAAGGTTGAGGTAAGACCAATGGTGCATATCTGGCTGCAACTATCCGGTCCATCATGTCTATGGGAGGATTTTGGGCTGCCATTTTTGGACTGACTGGTTTGGATGCTGAAGAAGTTTGGCTAGAACTTGGCTGAAAAGGGTTTTTACCTAATTTCAGCTGAAAGAGAGGTATCTTTCTAGTAGAGGCAGTTTTGGATTTTATAAAAGATTGAGGATTGGTAAATATTTGGAAACTGCTATCAGGTATGGTTGGTTTTACCCAAGGTGAGGTTTCTTCTTCTTTCTTTGACACAGATGAAGCTAATGACTCATTTAACTGCTGAGGATCAGATAAAGAGGGTAATGACTGTGATCTTTTAAGATTTTTTGATGTCCTCAATATCTGTTCAGGGTCTGTCACACCCAATTGCAAGGGTGAAGTAGGTCTATTTCTAGTTCCCACTCCTCTAGAAGCCACTGTGACAAATTTGGTAAAAAATAGCCTTCAAAAAGTGCTGGTTTAAATCCACCTCTTAAACCAGTAAAATAGATAAGTATCCCAGGGAAAATGTGCTTCAACTTCGTCCCCGGCAACGACGCCAAAGATGTTTGTGCCAGAAATTGTTTCCAAGGCCAAAGAAACAAGCCAACGCAATCTCAAATAAAACTCAATAAAACAAACTAGGTTTAGGGTTTCTAATATGTTTTCTTGGTTGTAAACTTTGGGAACAAGCAGGGAATACACTCATGAGCAAAATAATAACTAAATCATAAGAAAAAGAAGACAAAGATGCATAATATATAAAACAAGATCCAACATAACACAATGTTGAATTTCACTCATAAAAGACAAGCATTACCAGCATATAAACATAAACCAGTAATGAATATATCATTTAAGCAACTAAACAAGCTGAAAAATGAAGCCAACATAGAAACTAAAGGGTTAAAAGTGTCATATATCTCATAATTTTATCATCAAATGCATACAAGAGTTTTGATACTTAACTCATGAATAAGTCTAAATACCTCCTGAAGCTCTCCCAAAATCGAACCCTCTCAATGGATTTCTAACCTCTCTAAATACTACTTTTTACAAAATCAGTTAAGGATCAAACCCTAACTGCCCTTAACTAATTCGATGGGATAAAGTAAAATTTACAATATTACAAAATATGACATTTTCCAAAAATAGTAAACAACTAATAATATGTTTGTCCAAAAGAGATAACACAAAACTAATTCAATAACTAACTCATAGGTCCTTAGCTGCCTCAGCTAGCAAAGCTATGCCCTCCAATGCCTGAGCTTTCTTCCTAGCTCGCCTCTGTTCATCTTCCATGCTTGCTAGTCTTCTGGTGAGCTCTTCATTTTCCTGCTGTAAGTCTTTGAATGTCCTTTTCAACTCTGTGCATTGCAATTCAGTGGTTCTTTTTCTCTTTAAAGCCTCTTTAGATGCTGCTATCAGTTCCTGAAAATGTTCATTAACATCCTGTAGATCTTCTCTAAGTCTTCTGTTTTCCATCATCAGCCCATCATTGATCTCTTGCATGTAGTTCATCTGCTGTTTGTAATGCTTAATAGTTTTCTACAAGTTTTCCTTATCTGAATCAAATGACCTCTCTATCATGATCTCTTGTTCATAACTGGGCATCACAGGTATGTCAAACCTCTTAAAAATGTCTGCATCTTTATTTAACAGGTCTGTGGAAACATCATGAATATTAGGGTCTTCCAGAATACATGCTTCCTTAAGTATGAGTTCATCTTCCCATTCTAAATCTTTAACATTAAGTACTTCAGCTTTTTCTTCCTGTTGTTGCTGTAAAAGCTCATTTCCCAATTCAAGGAATATGGTAGAAAGTTTAGGCTTGGGCTGGCTTGACTCCTTTACTGACTGTGATGATCCTTTTGCTTTTTTCGGATGAGAAGAGGAAGATTTGGAAACTGTTTTCCCTTGCTTTTAATGTTCATTGTGTCAAATTCTGGTTCTTCACCTGAGGAAATATCATCCAGGACAGTCACTTGCTTGGTATTCAATTTAGGATTGAGAAGCTTCTTCATACTCCACCTTAGCTTATTCGTTGGCCTGGTTTTAGGCCTCCAATATGGGGCTATCACTTCAATCCTTTTCTTCTTCCTATTAGGTTTGACTGTTTTGATTTCTGAAGTGGAGAATTCTCTGCATGTTTCAGCATTATCTTTAGTTTTAGCAATAGGCTGATCTTCTTCTAATAAATACCCTTCATCATCTGACAGAATGGTAATAGGACTCCTCTGCTTGGTCTGCAACTCCTCTTCATGTACAACAACCTCCTCTAGAACAACAGCTTTAACTTCATTGGAAAATTCTGCTGGTGTCAAATGTTTCAAAGGCTGCACTTTCTCTTCTGTAAACAATGAATACTTGCCTTTTACACCAGCATAAGACATTTGAGTTTTAGTCTTCACATTCTCTGAGTCTCCTTCAGGCTTCACCTCCTCTTTGTCTTCAGTTTTTTCCTTTTGTTCTAATTTCTTTATAAGGATTTTCCCTTTATCTGCCTGCTTCTTGATTTGTTGATCTTCTTGTTTCATTTGAAAACCTTACCAGAATAGGAAAAAATACCAAGTTTTTCCTTAAGCTTGCAGGACAGTGCTAATGATCAACTTAATTAATCCATGGTGAAAAATTGATTGTGAAGAATGGTCTATATGCCCCTTGACTCTGTTGGTCATCTTTTGAAGGCTTTTGTACAAGAAGAAGGGAAGACTCATCTTGGACACCCCCACCATTTGCTGTAAAAATCTGAAGTGGTATTTATAAACAAAAGCATATATTCCCTCACATGTTATATAGCTCTGCAAGATTCTGATAGGTTCGACCCATTCCCTTCTGAAGTTCTGGATTAAGATTCCCTTGTTCCAATCTGGAGTAACATTTGGTAATAAATACCTCTAAGCATCAAAGGTGAAGGGCAGTTTCTTAAACCACATTTCCCCTTCATTCTTAACTCCTATAGCCTCAGCAACCAAATCTACTGTCAGTCTGAACTTCAAAGTATCAAACACCACCATGTCATCTTTGTAACATTGTGCAAACCTACAGGAAAATTCAGCATTGTAACCATCTATTCTCTTGAAGAAGTCCAGCCAACCAGCTTGTTGAAAAAGTTCAACACACCGTGGGAGTTTCTCAATCCAACTTATATCAGTAGGTTCAGCTCTAATCACCTTGCCACTCTTACCCATTTGTCTGTAATAGCTGGAAATTGTATGGCTTCTAGGGTTCGATTGATGACCTGATAGATACTGTTTCTTCTTCAAACCTCGCAGGCTTCAATAAGTTTTCTTCCTCAATCATCTCTGAATGATTCTTTTAGTTTACTAATACAGTCACAGGTATAAGTGATCTAGGACCTTCAGAGTACTCCAGCATGCATAATAAACCTTTTAATAATACCAAAATTAAACCTCGAACCCTTCTGGTACCACCTTATGAACAATTTCTGCACAATAAGACTTTGCAAATATGGTTTCTGCTACAAGTTTCTCAGATTAACTGAAAACTGTTGATGAAAAGGTAGGTCTTATGCACACTGCTCATTCAAATATCAGACCTTCTTTGAACTGTATAAAGAGGACCCTGTGTTGCAATGTTAAGGAAAATAGCTTCATGCTCTGTTCATTGTTTCTGTTTCAATTTGACTTCAACACCGACCTAATCATCTCTCTGCAACGCACTGAAAACAGGTCTTCAGGCTATCTCAAATGTTCGGCTCCTCCATTACATTTTGCATAAGTAACAGGCTTATTTATGAAGTTTGAACATCATAAAATACATGATTTTTCACATCATCGAACTTTCAAACTTTGACAGGGTCATAGTCATATGAAAACTGATATTTTTCACCTAATCCCTCAACAATACTCTTAATCTCCTTATTTCTTCGACAAACACATTGTTTAAGGCATAGATTAACATCTGGCTTAATCAATTTTTAAAAATCAGCTTTTAACAGGAAAACCCCAAATTAGGCAGACATTAACCAGTCATCGCGGAATACCTTTTTACACGCTGCTGCAGATGCTTAAAATCGTGTGCTGAGCTATCATATTTTCCACCTTAGATGTACAAGTGTCCTTCAACGTTGAATCTGACTGCATGTGGCGGAATCAAGAAGTCCTAATTTCCTGTGAAGCCATAAAAACCTCATCTCTGTTTTACAACGGCAATGTCCGGTTTTTTAGCAGCTATGGTTGCTCCATTAAGTCTTCCATCTTCGAACGTGCATGCAAGTAACAACTCACCTCATATTAAGACAAATCTATGCTGCTACCTGTCATGATGGACTGCGTTCAGTTAATCATGACCATGATCCCTTCTATGACCTGAAACCACATGTTATCATGATGTTCACTGAATCCACACGTAGCAAACACCTTCAAATCACGCGATCAGTCACTCCATATTCGAAATCATGCAAAAATTTGACTAAAAAATCGGAGAAAATGGAATCGCGATATTCTTGTAGCGCTCCTTTGTTAATTTCGGGCTCTTGCGCTACAAGAATAACTTTTAACACTATTTTGGCGCTGTTTTACAACTTTTTGCCTTTTTGAATGCAGGTCAAGTGATGAACTATGCTTTTGGCATGTATTTGAATGATGACTATACTCATAATATGATTTGTGAGTCCATTAGTAAACATGATGACCTTTTAAAAAAACCCCTCAATAATGTAAATGATAAAAAATAAAGTAAAAATATAAAGGCCAAATTCAAAAATTCACATAACAACCAAAAATTCCCTTAAAAGAAGCAAGAACCAAACTAAAGCAAATGAGTGACTTGGAATAAAATGCAAATCAAACAAAAATTGAAGAAACAAATTACTGACTTAACAGTATCTATTTGTTCATTTTTAGTTTTAGATTGCTTAAATGATTAGCTTCTTTTAGATTTAAACTATTTAGCATATACATATTTATAGTAATAAGGTTTATATATTTAAAGATATCGAATTAGATATAATTACTATTAATTATGAATATTATAATTTTAAAGATATTATTATTTGACATAGGTTATTTTAACTTTAGTTTACTAAAATACAATATTAAATCAATTTATATTAATAATATCTATAATATATCTATATATTTTTAATTTAATATAAATATATTTCATTGATAAACTCTATAATCTTTTGAATATAAAGTGCACAAGTTAACATAAATGTATTTAATAATTATAGTTATGGTATTTTTATTTTTAGTGGTAAATTGTAATATTATTTTTTAATTTTTACTAAATGTATGATTGATTAACCAATCAATATGAGGTAAATATTAACTAGCATAAGAGGTAAGTTTTAATTTTGTTTATTTATTATAAATAATAAACAATAATATTTTATAACAATTATGGCAATGGAGAAAATTATTTTCTTAATATTAATTAAATAGACATAATAATATGACAAATTCATAAAAGTTGCGTTAATCCTTTATGGCAATCAATTTTATTTTTCTCTTCCAAAGTTGTTAAATTCATTTATTTTTCTTATCTCCCAAATTGTTAAGTTAATTTATTATTTTCGTCATTTTATATGGTTAATTTATTTGTGGGATTTCACTTTTAACATACATTTACTAGCACTCTTCAAATAGATTAAAAAAAAACACATTATAAAAACTTTACTTTGTTTTATTATAAAAAAAATCAAAATAAAAAAACATAAAATAATGTTATAAAATTAATATGCGTCTTTGAAACCGAAGGTAGCTGCTGTCGCAACTAATCCTTCTTATTAATTTTTATTTTTCCACAATGGGACCTGGAACATCTTTAGTTGGAGGGGGGCTATCCGCATGATCATTGAAACTGCTAAACTTATCACATAAATCACTTATTTTGCACACTCCTCTCTAATCCAGATCATTAAGATAGTATGCTTTTAGAGGGGTCGACCCTCTTTCCCTATTGCGCAATTATTAAATCAAGACGCATATTCATATCTATATACATAAACTTATAAGATTAAAATAAGCACATAAAATTTGTTTTTGCAAATAAATCAAATCCAAAAAATATATAAAGAAAAACAACTTCAGAAATAATAATAAAAGGATTATGATAACACTACAAAAATAAAAATCAAATAAAATAAAAAACTAAAAACATATAAATAAATAAATAAAATTAGGTAATAAATAAAATCATAAAATTATAAATTATAAATGAACTTGGAATCTTTTCAAAATTTTATGATTGTTGTGCTAACTTGTTTTCGCAAGTCACTCAGAAATAGGTTTCGACAAGAAGGATTGCTACTTTTAGGTATAAGAGCATTTTATTTTTTCTCTTCGAATTGGTTTGTTAAGCACATATTTTCCTATATTTTCAATTCTCTCACAAGTTGATTGGAGGAAAATGCTAGCCTTTTTGCAGACTTACAGATGAATGAATGGCGTGTAGAATTGATTTTTAGAATCGCAGAATTTTTTTAGAAAAAATGTTCCATTGAAAGCTTGAAAAAGTTGAGTTTCCACTATGTATGTCGTGACATTTTGCTGCCACAAAGAAGCCTTTCAGAAACCAATTAAGCCATGTCATGGCTACTTACCATTTTTCCTTTCAATATTATTCATCATCCATGTCAGAGTCTACTTTTCCTTGCCTTCATCATAACTTCCTGCATGCCTACCTTTCTGACTCGCACACATTTTCCTCATTTTCAGTTTATCTTTTTCCTTTTGAATAAAACCATTCAACTTCCTTTCCATGACTACACTGATTTGTTATTCTTGCCATAAAAACTGTTTGATCCTCATATCTTTCATCTATAGTCCTACCACTCATTATATACAAATCGTGTCGACTGATGTGGGGTTCCTTAAGGCCCACCTTTCAACAAGTCTTGCCCCATCGACCTCAACACCTTATCTAGGATAGATATTAGAGTTCATTTTTAGTACCTTAAGGATTGAATGACTTGATGGCACGTTCTCTAGCTGACAATCATGGGAATATATCAATGTCCCTTGATTGTTATATCTTGCAAGTGGCTCGACATCAACTCATTTATTCGCACTTTGTAGGATGTACTTAGGTACATTGACACTCATCGACATCAATGGTGATATTGCCTCGCATTGGTTAAGGACACTCATCAATGGTGATATTGCCTCACATTGGTTAAGGACATTCATCAATGGTCGATAATCCAATGACTTCTTTCCATGTTCGACATTGACACATTTATTCGCATGGTAAGAATTGTACCATCGGGTTTTGTAGCAGGTGAAGACTATATACTTTGCATGACTCCATCAGCAGTTTTACATCAGCTTACTTTAGCCATATGAGAGTACCACATTTCTACTTTCAAATCTCATCTTTTACTTCATCTAGCCAAGCAACAGTTCAGATCCTTCACTTCACATTCTATTACTCAGCAACAACAACCACATTCCTATTGCTTAAGTTCATCAAATTTTTGAGTAAGTGGAGGTATGTTGTTTTCTAAATCTTTAACCATGTAATTCCTTAAATACTATAAAATTAATGAATTTGGAAAATTCTCTCACTACATTCTTTTCTCATTTTCATAAACCTAATACATTTTAAGTTGGGGCGGCGGGGTGGGGGGTGGTGAGCTATTCATTACCATTTTACATATTCATCATCTCATTTAACCTTAATCAACATGTATTTCCCAAACTATGCTATCTATATTGGCATGATTCATAATATGAAGAAAATGATTTCTAATATACATTGATGGTTCATCATTTCTAATGCATGTATACTTTTAAATCTTATGTATTGCAACAAGAAGAAGCAATATAAAGAAAATTTGTTATACTTATGGTTGTGACACAAGAATGAACCATAAATAAAATTGCTTCCATTCATTCATTTCAAAACATGGAATGATTTACTATTACATACCATCATTATCTGAAGCCTAGCTACAAAGCCAATTTTTTTAAAGAGAATCAATGCATAGTTGCATGAGGACATGCAACCACTCAAGTTGGGGGGAATGTTTAGCCGCAAAAAGACCACATTTTATTCATCTTTCCTATACCATTTGTCACCTTACCCCTATCTTATCCTTCCATAAAACCATTAATATTCACTACTTTCATAATAAATATGGGTTTATATTGCCATTTTCCAAATCATTTATTTTTGAGTATTTTGAGTGAATTTGTGGTTAATTGTTGAGAAAAATAACATATTTTCATTATAATTTAAAGTTGGGTGAGTTTGGTGATGCTTATAGGTGTATTTGAAGACTTTAACAAGCTCAAAAGTGACCACCTAGCCTCAAATTCAAAATTCATCCTCAAGATGTGGGCTGATTTGAAGGAGAAGATCATGGAAATGTGGAGGAAATATCTCATCCAATATTTGTTGGAGAATTTGAAGGGATGAGTTGTATATTTGTTGAGGATTTTGAGGGTTAAGTTTAGAGAATAGTGGATCTATAATTATGATTAGTTATCTCAAAATTTGTGTATAGATAGGAGGGATCTCTCCTCATTTTTGTTAGAGGTCTCTCTAGTGGTTTGGTAGTAGAGAACTAGTTCATGCTTTTAGTCATGGAATTGATAATATTGTAATAGATTTCATGCTTTAGAATAGATAGTTTGATCTCTTCATATTTTGATGTCTTGTTTATGAATTAGTAGTATTGATTTTATGTGAGCTCACAAGCTAATGTTGATTGCTTTATATCAGTTTATTTTTTGTAATCTTATGCTTTTCTAGATTAGGTTTATTTCCATTTCATTTCCTTCTTTTGCAGACTTAATTCAATTTCAATTACATGTATTTTTTATTTTAGTCACTTATAATATTAGATTAAATTATCTATATGATTCCCCTGCATATATTTTGTCCGTACCTCACAAGTTTACGCTCTCTCTAGGTTGACAATTAAATCATTGGATATATGTTATAATTTCTTTAATGTTTTGCGCCAATAATGATTTTAATATTTTTCAAATCCTTTGATACCTGAGGAGATACAACGACGAGAGGAACCCTTTACTTCTGAATTTTTATCATCACCTTATATACCTCTCACTAGTAAAATTTTAATTGGTCAATTCAAAGTTGAAGTGCCATATCCTTCAAAAACCAAGCCACCATATCTCCAAAATAAACCATCTACCCCACAGACTTTAGCATTAAACCCACCAAATATGGCTGCTCAACCCCCAAATAGGATGGCGTCCATGGTAGTAGCAAGATATGCCTCTCTAGTATTGCCTCATCCTTTAAATGCTCTCATAGGTGGAGATTATCAGAAATATATTCCGAGATTCAATGGTTAAGGAGATGTTATAACAGAAGAGCACTGGAATACATATGTGAGTTATGCAGATAATCAGAACTTTGAAAGCCAAGATGCTTGGATGAGAGTTTTTGTTCAAAGCTTAGATGGTGAAGTAAGAAAATGGTTTAGGGAATTACCACCAAACTCTATAGATGGTATAGATGCTTTAGAAGAAGTGTTCATGAGACAATGGTGAGATACTAAAGATTATCTGTATTACATTACAGATTTTAGATCATTGAAAAGAAAGAAAGATGAGGCCATGGGAGACTTTTCTAAAAGGTTCAATAAAATGTACAACGTGATACCAGCTGAAATCAAACCTTATGAAACATCATCGAAGTTAACCTATGCAAATTCTTTTGATCATGGATTCTCCTTATTGTTAAGAGAAAGAAAATCTATAACTCTTTTGAATATGCAAGATGCTACATTGGAGGTTGAATCTAACATATTGGCTTCCAATAAAATCAAAGAAGAAACAAACTATCAAATGGCTGATAAAAAAAGAAAAAAGAAAATTATTCCATCCAATTCTACAAGAAGAGCTTCAGATAGTAAAATGGAGGAAATGAATAAAATCATTAAAAAATTATCTACTAACATTGATAGGCTAGAATTGGGAAATAAAAATCAAAATAAGCCTATACCCGAAGGAGAGAAAAATCAAAATCAATTGAAAAGACCTTTTGTTCCTAGATTTTAAACAAGAGAAAGAAGAAATAATGATATTCAGAGGGAAAGAAGAGAAAATGAAGATCAAAGGATTCAACATCCATTTAAAAATAATCATGTGAGAGATGATGAGTCCTATGAGATAGATGAGGGAGAGTTAGAGGATTTAGAAGAACAAGAACATAATCTTAGTCAATTCGATGATGATAATTCTTTTCATTTTTTGACTAAAGCTGATTATCATTATGCTACAATGCTTTCAACTATTATGAAAAAAATAATTTTGAACAAGAGATGTCTATGCCTGAAATTTGTTAGGAGGTTTGACAAAAATCATATGGTCTCATATCAGGGGTAAAACATGCAGCACACACAAAGAAAGTTGTAAAAAATGTTCCTGCTAAACAAAGGTTCCCTCTAGAGCAGAAACAAGTTGCACAAGAGAACACAGATAAAGTGGTAGTTCCTGAAGAAGTTAATAAAGGTACAAGTGGTTTTAATTTGAAGCATTAAATTAATAAGATAAGGATCCTTGTTCCTTTGACAGAATTGATTAAAAACAAATCCCACAGAAGAAACTTTTAAAACTTTTAAATCTGTAGTGAATTCTATCCCTTCTGATGAAATTAATTTCCACGATGAAAATCCTACCATCATTGTGGGTTCCAAAACCTTTGATCAGCCTAATGACAATTCAAAATATCCTCCTCCTTTTTATGTGACTCTTACAGTTCATGAGCAATTATTACATAATTGTTTTCTTGATTCAGGAGCTTCACACAACCTCATGCCAAAAGAAGTCATGGAAGCTTTAGGGTTGAATGTTACCAAACCATATCATGAACTGTATGTGTTTGATTCTAGGGCAGTGAAGTCTATTGGGGTTATCAAATATCTTGTGGTGAAATTGACACAGATACCTATGAAGAGTGTACTGATGGATGTGGTTGTAGCAGACATTTCTCCTAAATTTGGCATGCTTCTGTCCAGATCTTGGGAAAAAAGAGTGGGAGGAACTCTTCAAATGGACCTTTCTTATGCCACAATTCCAGTGTTTGGAGTAGAGTACAGGAAACTCTACAGATAGGTACAGATGGCGTATTTGGTAAGTGACAATAAACATCCCAATAATCATCCAATTTATTCAATAGAGGTGAACTTTGGTTCTTGTATGCTGCAATTAAGTGATCATTTTGAAGGATTTTTACAAGTGCACAAAGATATTCGGGATCAGAAAAAGAAATAAAAACTAGATGGTTTATGGAAAATATATTTTGATGGTTCATCACATAAGGAAGCATAGCAGCAGGTGTTGTACTCATTTCGGCTGGAAGTGAAATTATTTCTCTCATGTACAAACTGGAATTCAAAGCAACCAACAATACTGCTGAGTATGAAGCATTGATTCTGGGATTGAGAGCAACAAAAGATTTGGATATTCAGGAGCTTGCTGTATTTGCTGACTTCGAATTAGTAATTCAGCAAGTCAAGAATATTTACCAGGTAAAGAAACATTTGTTGAAAGTATATAGAAATGAGGTGTGGGATTTAATAGATAATTTCTTCTTAGCTTTCAACATATCTTTTGTCCCAACAGAGTATAATGAAACAACATATTCTGTAGCTTTAGCAGTAGCCTACTTCAAGGTTCAAAAATTAACACATTTGAAATATCCAATCGATGTAAGATATAGGCCATCTGTCCCAGGTGACATCAAACACTAGAAGGTATTTCATGATGATCATGAGATAAAAGAGTTTTTGGAATTAACAGGTGAATTTTCTAATGATTTAGTTGATCAGGATCAAGATGTTGAGTTGGTTAAAAATGTATCTTATACAAAAGATTCAATTGCTGACCATAATAATGTTGAGTTAAAGGGAAATTTCATTCCTAAGGAACTTGTTCCACTTGAGAGGTTGTTCTCAAAAGACGATACTTTGTTGAAACCCACACTGCAGACCACTGAAGAAAATGTTGTATATTATAATATTGGTTCTGAAGCTGAACCCAAAATGATCAGAATGTCGAAGGTACTGTCAGAGGGGGAAAAGAAAAAATATATCAGTTTATTGAAAGAATTTGTGGACATTTTTACTTGGTCATATGAATATTTAAGAATTCATGACACTAGCATAATTCAACATAAAATTCCTTTGAAACCAAATACTAAGCCTTTTAAACAAAAAATTAGAAGGCTTAATCCAGCGTTGCTGCCCGTAATTGAAAAAGAGGTAAAAAAATTGTTGGATGCAAAAATTATTGTACCTGTTAGATATTCATCCTGGATTTCCAACCTTGTGCCGGTACGTAAGAAAAATGGAGAAATAAATCTTTGTGTGGATTTGTGCAACTTGAACAGATCCTTCCTAAAAGATAATTATTCATTACCTAAAATTGATTAGATTTTGCAGATAGTTGTAGGTTCTCAGAGAATTTCAATGATTGATGACTTTTCTGGTTATAACCAGATTACATTACATCCTGAGGATAGAGAAAAAACAACATTCAAAACCCCTTGGGGAACATTTATGTACGATAAATTTTTTTTTTGGATTATGAACTCAGGTGCTACATTCTAGAGGGCTAGGGACATAGGCTTTGTGGGGGGAAATGAAAAAATTGTAGTAATATACCAAGATGATATCACAGTGTTCTCCAACTCTGATGGTGAACATCTGAAGCATCTAAGACAGGTTTTTGTTAAGTGCTGAAAATTTGGTTTGTCATTAAACCCAAAGAAATCTGACTTTGCTATGACAGAGGGTAAGTTGTCGGGGAACATTGTTTCTGCTAAAGGAATCAAAATAGATCCGGAACGAGTAAAATCTATTTTAAAAATCACCATTCCTAGAAATAAAAAGGAAATTCAATCTTTCATTAGGAAAATTAATTTTTTAAGATGGTTCATTCCCAATTTTGCAGAGATTATTAAACATATCACTGCGATTATTAAGAAGGACAAGGAAGTTAAATGGCCAGATCACGCTAGAGAGTCATTTGAAAGGATACAGAATGCATTGATAGAAGCGCCAATGTTCATAGCTCCATATTATACTAAGGATTTTGCAGTTTTTTCATTCGCATCTAAAGATACCATAACTACTGTTTTATTGCAAATGAATTCATTGGCTTAGAAAAACCGACTTTCTTTCTTTAGTAAAACATTAATAGATTCAGAGCTTAAATACAATACAATGGAAAAGAAATCATATGCACTGGTTAAATCTCTCAAGTTATTTAGAATTTATGTTTTACATTCCAAAATTCAGGCATATGTTCCAAGTTTAGGAGTTAAGGAAATCCTGGTATGTAACAAACTTAAATAATTAAATATCAATATTAATTGTTAATATTAATATATATTTACATTAATAATTAATAAATTGTTATTAGTAAACTATTCTAAAATGACGCATCTATTCATGGATGGTATACAAAGTGCCTTTACAATTAATATATATATATCTATATATATATATGGCACTCACTTTGTAATCTTTTATCATCATTCATCTTTAATATTTATTTAATATTTCCAATATGGAATTATTTTCCATTGGTTGATTATTCAACTGAGTAATCATTGTGGGTTAAAATGCAAATCATGTGGGTTTAGAAGTCTTTGTTTGCATCAAGTGGTATCAGAGCAAGAATGAGAGGGAAAAATAAAAAATAAAAAAAACATAACTTAAAAAGAAAAGTTAAAAAACATGTTCAATGTTTCCTTGAATTTAGGTCTTTGACCTCACAATGGCTTTTAGCCATTCATATTTAGAGTTTCTCTGGTAAAAAATGGTTTTTGACCAAAAATTGGCCTTTCGCCATTTGAATTTCATTGAAGAAGTATTAATCCCACTCCAAATATGAAGCAAGAACTAGAGGGAAAAATGAGGAATAAAAAGAACAAAAAAGAAAAAGAATTATCAACAAAAGAAATAAAAGGGGAAATGTTAAAAAACATAAGTTAAAAAAAAAACATGTTCAAGGTTTCCTTGAATTTAGATCCTTGACCTCACGATGGCTTTTAGCCATCCATATTCAGATTTTCTCTGGTAAAAATTAGTTTTTGACCAAAAATTGGCCTTTGGCCTTTGAATTTCATTGAAGAAGTATTAATTCCAATCCAAATATGAAGCAAGAATGAGAGGGAAAAGTGAACAATAAAAACTAAAAAAAATAAAAAAATTATCAACAAAGAAATAAAAAGGGAAAAGTTAAAAAAACAAAGTGAAATAGCCCATGGTTTTACGAAATAACCCATCATTTCACTTATAATATTTAAATTATAAACTAGTTTTATAAAATATGCTTAGAGGACAAAGCATCTTGAACCATAAGGCAATGTAACAAACTTAAATAATTAAATATCAATATTAATTATTAATATTAATATATATTGATATTAATAATTAATAATTAATAAATGGTTATTAGTAAACTATTCTAAAATGACGCATCCTTTCATGGATGATATACAAAGTGCATTTACAATTAATATATATATGGCACTCACTTTGTAATCTTTTATCATCATTCATCTTTAATATTTATTTAATATTTCTAATATGGAATTATTTTCCATTGGTTGATTATTCAACTAAGTAATCATTGTGGGTTAAAATGCGAATCATGTGGGTTTAAAAGTCTTTGTCTTTGTCTAGAAAATTCTGGCATATGTTCCAAGTTCAGGAGTTAAGGAAATCCTGGTACAGCCTAACAGTAAAGGGAAAAGAGGTAGATGGATAACAAAGGTTATGGAATATGACGTAGATATTAAACCTACCAAGTTGGTGAAAGACCAGGGTTTAGCCAAGATTCTTGCAGAATCAAATTGTTATGTATTAGATCTTCATTTGATGGAAAAAAAATTAGAGCAAGATGTAGCAACAAAGCATAATAGGGAGCATACCTATAACAATAATTGTGATTCTCCTTGGTATGAAAAGATTGTATATTTCCTCCTGCATTTACAATGCCATCCATATTTAAATAAAAATGAGTGGAGATCATTAAAAATTAGAGCACTTAATATGTTTTAATTGATCAAGTTTTATACTGGAAAGACCCTGGAGGTATATTGCTGAAGTGTTTGGATAAATCAGAGGTTGATGCTATTACTGTTGAGTTACATAGTGGGGTATGTGGGGGTCATAAATATTGGAAAGAAACTGCATTCAAAATGTTAAGAGCAGGATATTATTGGCCTACCCTTTTTACAGATGTCATCATCAGGTCAAAGCTTGTGTGGAGTGTCAAAACTTTGCAGGTAAGCATAAATTACAATCTTTACCCTTGAAACCTATAGCAGTAAATGTTCCATTCCAGCAGTGGGGTTTATATTTTATAGGAGAAATTCATCCTCCTTCTAGTGGTCAGCACAAATGGATTTTAACTGCTATTGATTTTTTCACTAAGTGTGTGGAGGCAATCCCCACAAGAAGAGCAACTGATCAAGTTATAATTAATTTCCTTCAAGATAATATTTTCAGCAGATTTGGATGTCCTAGGAAATTAATTACTAATAATTCCCCAACCTTCAAGTCCAAAAAGATGGTGAATTTTTGTGAAGAAAATAACATTAGCTTGAAATAGTCCACACCTTATTACCCACAGGGTAATGGATTAACAAAACCCAGTAATAAAAGTATTGTGAACAATATTAAGAAAATGTTATTTTAAAATAAAAAGAGTTGGGATACCAAACTAAAATTTTCTCTTTGGGATGATAGAGTAAGTATAAAGAAATCAATTGGGACATACCCTTTTCAGTTGGTATATGGAGTTCATGCTTTTTGTCATGTTCAATTTGCTTCCCCGGTAATTAAATTTTTGCAGGAAATGAGAGAGGAACCTGATGATATAAGAATAAGAATATTTCAAATAATCTAGTTGCACCAAGAAAGAGAAGCCATTATGGATACCGCTGAGATGCATAGAAAAAAAGGTAAAAGAAAGTTTTGATAAAAAAACTAAAAATATGTCTTGTAGTTGGTGACTTCGTTCTTAGGTGGGATGCACAAAATGAAGACAAAGGTAAGCATGGAAAATTTGAAAATCTATGGCTAGGACCTTTTACAGTGGTTAAGATGTTGGGAAATAATACTTTTGTCTTACAGAACTTGAATGTTGAAGAAGTTGCAGGTCCAATAAATGGATGTTTTTTAAAATGTTTCGACACATATTAAGTTGCAAAGGGTTAGTGTACATATTCAGTGTATATATCATCTCAGTTTCATGAATAAGACTCCAGCACAATAGGAGGGAAAATATAATTCTAGCAGGTTTCAAAAGGCACAGGTCGAAATATTCTTAAAGCTTCACAAGGAGAGCTTTATCCCCAGTCGAAGCCAGATGTTATCGCTAGGGTTGTTTTTTGCATTTATCTTAGGATTTTTTATTTTAGTGTTTCCAGTTAGTTATTACCAAAGTTTTACCCTAGTCTTTACTATGGAAACTTATGTTATTTTTACCCTAGTTTTTTATGTTTGTTATTTTCTCATTTGTTAAATCAAAATAAGGCTCATATTATTAATCTTTCAAAGTCTTTTAATTCATATTAAAGCAAGTGGCATGGTAAATCAAATGTTATATATGACTTTGATTAGAAACTGGTAGCACATAGGAAAATGTGAAATATGATTTTGCGGCCAGTTTGACATTTGCAATGATGAAACAGAGACACTTGGTAGGGATGGTGCAGAGGTGTCAAGGTCAGCGTACGGTTTCATTAAACAATGACAACAAACCTTATGTTGTATCATACTAATAGTTTAATGATACAGTACATTGTCATCACGCATTGGATTTTTACTGTCAATATTGTAAAATTGCATTTTGGGATAAGGGTTCTCTTACACAGGTTCCTAGAGTATTCCAGATTCATGAAGTATGACCAAGAACAAGAAGCGTAGTGGATTTTTATGTAGGGTAGAGCCCGATAACTTGCAGTGGGTTCATGAATTTCCTAGGTATGCAAAGATGATGCGTGATGCTGGATGGTTTCCCTTCTGCAAAAGATTGAAGGTCATAATGTATAGGTAAATAGGGAATTTGTTAAAAATTATAGGGATTTAGTTGTTTGGTTTGAAGATTTGCAGATAAGGGTGGATGAAGATGTTATAGCAGAGGCTATTGGTGTACCATTTGATGGTGAAAAATGGTTTAAGAAGTAATAGTTTGAAACATATTACTGTAAATTATTTTTACTAGGGTTTGAGAAGTTGGATTGGAAAAATGACATACATATTAGTAAGCTTAAGCCCATGCAGAAAACACCATTAGAAATGACACAAAACTATAGAACTTATGAAGGTCATTATGACAGGGTTTTAAGATGTCATCTGTGTTTTCTAATGCATCTTAGTGGAGACCAAAAGTTAAATTTTCCTTATTATTTGTGGAAGAGTCTACAGAAAATGATTGCTAGGATTCATAATCACCAGGAACATACAGTTTGTTCTCTCTTTCATTTGGGATTAATTAAAATGTTAATGGTGTTTTATTTGAGAAAAAAGGGCAGACCTGGGAAAATTTCCTTTTTGTATCAGAATTCGATGCAGAAAAATAGAAGAAAGAGGTGAAATAAAACAAATGTGAAACATCAGGTAAGCAAATAGAGCAATATTTGGAACCATCAAATGAAATAGGAAAATAATTAGCAGAGAAATTGATTATGGTGAATGATGAGTTATTAGAAGTGTGTGTTACAAAGAATGTTGAAAAAGAATTGTGCTCAGAAGAAATTGCAAAGGAGAAATCAGTTGAAAACCTAAGAGCAAATAGTGTGGATTTGAGTTCAAAACCTAGAACGTGATTGAGAAGTAAATTAGAAGATGAAATAATCCCAAACCCGGTACTTGATCCTTTAAAAGACAATGAATTGGTGGTCATAGCAGAATCTGTTAGTAGAGAAAAAATTCAATTAATAAATGAAGAACATATTTCAGAGGGTGAGAAATTTATAGAACTTCAGGGAATGGCGGAACATATCCCAGAATCATTTTGTACAAACAAACAAAATTATGTTGAAAATGATGTTGGCTCAGGTCTATAGTTTGTATAAGAGGATGAAATCATTGTGGACACAGAGGAAGTAGAGATTATTCCAAAATGGGATCAAACAAAGAAGTTTATGTTGTCTTACAAGGAGAAAAATAAATATCTACAGGATTTAAATGAAAACCTGATAATTGCAAACAAAAGACTGCGAGAGGACTTAGAGGAAAAAGAAGCTGACTATCAAAGGCTTATCGTCATTTATAAAGATATAATGAAGAAGAAAAGAGAAATACAAGAGCAGTACAAGAAGGTATTGAACCATAACAAGGAATTGCAGAATAAGGAGCTTAACAAAGATGTTGAGTATTCCAGGTTACAAAAGAGATCTCAAGTTCTGCATGATATGACTATTTTAGCTGAGGTGTCTAAAAGTCTTTGATGAAAGATCTAGGTTATTTTTGAATTTAATGGATTAGATAAGGTTGTTGTTATCTTTGTTCCACTTGTCAGTTTTAGACTTTAATTTGAATTTCAAGTTAGCTCTACATAAAAACAAATTTGCTATTTTGAGCCATTCGAGATCCATGAGATGAGGATCTTGAAATTGTTTTGAATTTTGAAAAATAGTTGTATATATTAGATAGTAAGGTCAAATAGAGTGGTTGGGAACAACATATGGAGATCATATTTTTGTAACGAATTGCAGGCATGTATGCATCTTGTATCTCTTAATATGAAATAGATGATTTGAAATGATTATGATCAAATGAGCCTATAGAAATAATAGATCAATGCTATGAGCAATGATGCTAAGAAGAAGCATAGGAAATAGATCTTGCTACTAAGAATTCTCACAAGCATACATAGGAAAAATAGAGAGAAGAAAAGAAAACGAATCACATGAATGAAGAGATGAATATTGGTGTGTATCCTTCCATTGAATAATGATGAATAATAGTGTACATAAATAGTACATCCCTCACTGGAAAATCAAGTTGTATGGAGACAACTCATAAATCTCAAAAATGTCGACTTACCAAAATATAGCAAACTCCCATAAGTGGCTAAAGCAGTTCCCAAATATATCAAGGACATCACAAATTGGAAAAATCATGAGTGAGTTGTCAAGGAGATGGAAAAAAAATTCCAATCCTAGAAAATGGAGGAAAAGTCATGAAGGATGGGTTGGCAACAAAAGCATCCAGTTTCCTAGCTTTACTTTATCCATAGAAAAACAGAAAATCCAGAATAAAGAAGAATCTGTTGTAAAGTGATGTATACTAATTATGGATGGTCAAAAGGTGGTCAATATCGACCCAGAATTAGAAATAAATCATTCCTAGGATATAGATGGCATGTATTGACTTTAAGGTACAAGTGGATGACAACTAATTAAGGTAGTGGGTGAATAATTAATCAAATAATGATTAATTATTTTATCCTAAGTTATGAGTAGGTTTAATATATTCCAACACCCCACTATAAGTATGAATTTATTATGGTATGAAAGAAAATATAGATGCATATAGGGACCAACAAAAAGGCTATGGTCACCGTTTAACAATTATTATGTCCAGAAAAGTGAGGAAAGAGGCAAAACCACATGGGGAAAATACTCCCTGAAGAAAGGACAAGGCACACAATTTTGAAATAATATGTCTTCAACATTTCCTTATCTTCATTTGAATGAGATGAGTGAACTACTTATAGATGGAAGACTTGTTGAAGAAATCATGAACTCCATGATCATGTGTTGGAGTGTAGAACCTGCAAGAAGGAAGAGGTGAGACTTTTTGTATCTCATCATCTGATGAAGTAGGAGAATTATATGAATGCTTATTTCTGATGTAAAACTCTGATCCACAAACATAATCTGATATGGAAAATAAATCTGTGCATACTCCTTCCCAAAGAGTACAAAAATTAAGACAATTTATTTCACACCCAATTCCCTGAATAGCTGCAAAATTGTGATGTGAATCACATGTCGATATTCCAATATGATGTAGCACTTGTATGGATTTGATACAAGGATGATAAAACTATCATATATTAGAAATATTAGCATATGGAACAACAAATACAAAAGCTTCATTGGATCCATGAGGATATAGTGATAGAATAGGAAAATTATGAGCAACTGGGGAAAACTGATAGGTGTAAAAATATGAATGATGGATGGGCATAAGATATGAACCATAAGTGTTTAGAAAAGATCAAAAAATGTTTAATATTATTCCAAATATGACTAAGGACATGGATAACCAGCCCCTAAAATGTAGGAAAGACTTCAAACCATGTAAGATAAATATTACTGCATAAGAGACCAATGAGGAATCAACTAGTGAACTTGGGATTTGTATAGTCTTAGGATTATTCATAGAGATGGTAGATGGTATGGATGGTGGTATTATATGTGTATCAACCTGAAAATATGATTCTAAATCATAATCCAAAGGATTCCATATAAGTATATCAGTAGACTCATGGGAATACACTGGTAATGAATCCTCTGTATAAAAGACGAAAGAATGAGATGTTCACAATCTTCAAGGAGGTTCTGAGTATTGATGCCAAAAAAAAATGACGAGGTGCTGAAGTAGATGATATCAATTAAGGTAAGTGGTATGACACAAATAAGGCTTGATTTGGCTAAGCAAACATCCTAGAAATCACTGGGTTGCGCACCATCAATGAGAGAGGTCTGTACAAAGTGTGAAGAGTCAGGCACATAGATCTCATAATCTAAGGAATGATATATAGATAAAATTTCATGGGTGATAGGATCATCATCAATATCAATAAAATCTCCATATTTTACTTCTTTCTCATCAATAGTATCACGAGAAGAAAAATCACCTTCAAGAGACACAGAAAAGGATGGCTTTTCAATATTTTCTTCTTCATTGAAGGAGGAAGCATTCGAATCAAAGAGGGTAGCAGCAACATGAAATGTATGAGAAAATTATTTATCGTGATCAAATTCATCAGATAATGTAGAGGCCAAGAAATCTTGAGAGAGAGAACAAGAGGATATGTTGGGTTCACTCCATGCTTCATCTTCTATTTCCTGCAAACCAAAAGCTTTATCCAAATTCTTCCAAAGCTCAAATGGATACTCATCAAAATATATGAGATTATGTATATTTGGAGACATTCCCAAACACATAATTCCATAAGCTCTATCACAATTTTTTATCCAACCAATTTTCTCTTCATAAGACTCGGGTTCTCTCAATGCACCAATGGAGACACCAAAGAGACATTGCCTCTTCAAGTATGCGCTCATCTTTGGATTTCAATCAACATAGTTGAAAGGAGATAGTAGAGGAACTTTTGACTCCATATAGAATTTGTTGATATGCTCTAGGAGATACTCTCTGCAACCTGCAAAACAAAACTAGGAGAAAATATTGTAAGCTAGACAAGCTCTTCTTCAAAGAGGGATAGGAGACTGGATGCGCTCTTCAACTCTATAGAACTTGATCATCCTTGCTGTTCTGATACCATGTAGAACATGGAAAATTTTTCCTCCCTATAGCTATGATACCATGTATAAATAATAGATCAATACTATGAGCAATGATTCTAAGAAGAATCATAGGAAATAGATCTTGCTACTAAGAATTCTCACAAGCATACACAGGAAAAATATAGAGAATAAAAGAGACCGAATCACATGAATGAAGAGGTGAATATTGGTGTGTATCCTTCCATTTAATAATGATGAATAATAGTGTACATAAATAGTACATCCCTCATAGTAAAATCGAGTTGTATGGAGACAACTCATAAAGCTCAAAAATATTGACTTACCAAAATATAGCAAACCCCCATAGGTGGCTAAAGCACTTCCCAAATATATCAAGGACCTCACGAATTGGAAAACACATGAACGAGTTGTCAAGGAGATGGAAAAAAAATTCTAATTCTATAAAATGGGGGAAAATTGATAAAGGATGAGTTGAAAACAAAAAGAACTAGTTTCCTAGTCTGACTAGCTTTACCTTATCCATGGAAAAGTAGAAAAAGAAGAATAAATAAGAATGTACTGTAAAGTGTTGTATACTAATTCTAAATGGTCAAAAGGTGTTCAATATCAACCCATAATTAGAATTAAATCATTCCTAGGATATAGATGGCATGTATTGACTTTAAGGTGCAAGTGGATGAGAACTAATTAAGCTAGTGGGTGTATAATTAATCAAATAATGATTAGTTATTTTATCCTAAGTTATGAGTGTGTTTAATATATTCCAGCAAAGCCATATTTTTATTTAATAATTGAATTACATGTTATTCATGATTTTGTTCTGTGTATGGTCTTATTCATCTATGCAAGAATTCTTATGATTCACATGAAATTATCTTTAAAAATATGATGCAGAACCCGATTCATTTCTTTTATAAATTCATGCTCATAGCTTTTTCTATTACTGTATTTTATAGTAATACATTTCGTGTAGTTTAGTCTTCTATCCTAGATAGATCTCTGTTATGTTTGCATACCTACCATCATTACTATAAAATAATATTCTTAGTTATCCTTAAATTAATATCATTAATATTTCTCTAGGATTGAATGATAGTAGTCTAGGTCAAACTCTAGTGATAACAAAACCCATGCTGATTTTCACCATCACCTTCATGATTCAACATCACCATGGACATTGTCACCATCACCATCATGCATCCTCATCCTCATGCTCATGTTGTCACCATCACCATTTGCATCCATCCTCTATCATCCACCATCATCCTTATGTTCATTTCCACCATCGTCATCCTTATTGTCTCATTGTCACGTCACCATCCCTATCCTCATGATCATTTTGACCACTGTCTCCATTATGCTCATTGTCACCATCACCATTCCCATGCTCATTGTAACCATCACCATCGTGATTCACCACCACTATGCCCATTGTAAACATCACCATCATGCCTCATCATACTTGTGCTCACTTTGTCAACATCACCATCCAGATGCTTATTGTAACCATCACAATCATGCTTCACCATCATTATCCTCACTGTCACCATCACCATTCATTTTTCAATTTTCATATTCATGAACAACTTGATAAATTGCAAAATATTCATCCTAGATTTGTTGCCTTTGTTTTTTCATCTCATCTAAGATGCCCATTTCCAAAATCACCATCCTCATTATCACATTGCCTCATTATCACATCACCATCCTAATCCTCATTCCCAATTTCACCCTTGTCACCATCATTCTCGTTCTCACCATCACCATGCCAATTGTTCTCCACTTGACAATGTCATAGTTTGTGATATTTTTGTTATACATCTGTGAACATTATCAATCCTTTTTTCTTCCCTATATCTATTGTCTCCTCAACTGATATACTATTTCCATATTTATTTTCCATAATATTCCAATCCAAACCATACCAAGTATTTTGGGTTATTTTAAAAAAGTTTTCTTACTTGTAGGTAGACCAAAACACTCGTTTATGATTTTTTCAAACAAGACAAGTTTTGAGCCATGTACCCATGGGGAAGAGGAACCCATATCGTCATTCTATGTCCATTTTCAAATAACAACCTAAATCCTTTTAGGGGCACATGGTGAAATTGAGTAGGGGGCATAGAATTTGAATCAGGTAGAAAAAATAAGTTTTGTCATCACTTGTAGGTGTTTTCAGGAAGGTCCGACATAGGAAAACTACCCTCAATATTTGAGTCAACGTATTTCCCAGGTTGACCCATTCATCTAGAAATTGCATTGTCTCTTACTAACTGAAACCATAGTTTATGAAAGTGTTGAACAAGAAACATTTTGGGCAATGGACCCATGACGGAGAGGCACTTCAAGAACCATTCCAATGTATAGAATCCAATGGACTTGATGGATCATTGATTCGAGCTACCACCATCATTCTATGGTCAATTTCAACTCACAACCTAAATCATTTCAGGGACACATGGTGCAACTGAGCTGAGAGCATATGATTTAACCTAGAAGCATAATTGATTTCTATAGTCTCCTACAAGTCTGTTTGGGTAGGTCCCACATGATCTCAGTCAAGGTATTTCCCTAGTTTACCATTTTTTGTAGAAATTACATTGCCTCTTACTAAAAAAAACCATGGTTTATGAAATTTTTGAACAAGACAAGTTCTAATCCATGGACCCATGGGAGAGAGGTACCTCTCAAACTATTCCCATGTCTTGAATACAATGGGTTCAATGGCTCATTGATATGATCGATCATCATCATTCTATGTCTAGTTTCAACTCACAACCTAAATCATTTCAGGGACATTTGGTGCAACTGAGTCGAGGGCATAGAGTTGGAACCAGAGAGAAGAACTAAGTTTTGTAAAATCATGCAAGTGTTTTTGTGAAGGGACCACATGGAAAATATACCCACAAGATCATAGTCAAGGTATTTCGCAAGTTCACTCCTTCATGCATAAATTGCATTTCCTCTTATTGACAAAAGTGTTCCAATCCATGGACCCAAAGGGGAGGGGAACCCATACCACTATTATAATGTCGAAAATAAAACAAAGTTAAAGGTTCGTCGATTGGTGCCACCGTCATTATTATATGTCCATTTTCAACTTGCAACCTACATCCTTTTAGGGATACATTGTGCAAACGACCCAAGGGCATAGAATTGCAAGCAGACAATAGGAATTTGTTTTTTCATCTCCTACAGGTATTTCTGGGTAGGTCCCACATGGGAACGCTACCCACAATATCGTAGTTGAGGTATTTCCCAGGCTAACTACTTCGTGCATAAATTGGATTGCCTCTTATTGACCAAAACCCTAGTTTATGGAATCTTCAAAAAGACCAAATTTCATGCCATGGACCATGAGAGAGGCATCGGTCTAACTATTTTGATGTTTAGAATCTGACGGAGTTGACGGTTTGTGGATCCCAACCACCATAATAATTCTATGGCTAGTTTCAATGTGCATCCTAAATCCGTTTAGGGACACATGGTGCAACCAATCTCGAGCCATAGAATTGGAACCAGGAAACAAAATTAAGTTTTATGAGCTTCCACAGGTGTGTTTGGGTAGGGGTACACCATCCATGGATAAAAAGGATAGTATGATGGTAAGAAAATCTACATCCTTTTGTTATTGTCCCATGTCATTTTTGCACAAGGGTGTCAGTTTTTAATTAAAAACTCTTGGGCCATAATGGCTAGTGCGACAAAATATACAGTGTCCAAGCAATTATGTGGGAGGTGAAAGAATCTAGTTATGCTTCTTGGTTTGGATTTTGTTCCCATGAATTATTCAGAAAATCTCCCAGATTGGTCGCAAGGGTGAGTTGCAATTGGACATAGAACAATATCCATAATCAGAATAATCAATCGATCAATTACAATGGATTCATGATTCTAGGTTTAATCCAAGGTAAACCATCTACCATGATTTAATTTCCCATAAATTATCGTATTGCACCATATCTAAAACTAGTAAACTAGTATTTTTTTCATTAAGGGCCATTGTTAATTTTGTATAAGGCTATCAATTTTGAATTGAAATATCTGAGGTGACCATGAGTAGCATGACCATGCCACAATGTGAAAAAATAGTAGTTGGATTGGAAGGAACCCAATTATGATGTCTAGTTTGGATTTGGACCCCCTAATGAAGGAATTTCCATGTGTTACATTGAGTAAAACCCAGTGCCATGTATGGATGAATAAAATATGCCTATGGCCATGGGAATCACAAGGGTTAGGAAGCGATACTTGTAACTCGATTCCAGGAATCCAATGAAATCAACAGTTTGATGATGCAACTCATGATTTTTTTGTATGTGCAACTCATGGAACTCCTTAATATTGTCATCATAATACCTGTCAGAGAGGTATTTCTACCTGAAATACTTCTTGAACTGCTTCCACTTCAGTTTCCTTTCACTGATCCTCTTTACTTGCTTGAAGTGTTCCCACTAAATGGATGCTCTTCCATTCAGATTGAATATGGAAACTCTTGCCTTCATGTTTCCTGAATAATATTGCACTTGGAATTAATTATTTATCCCAAGAAGCCAAGCTTTAGCCTCTCGTCTAGTATTTACCTCACCATCAAATGTAGGAGGTTTAGATTTCTTAAATTCATCCCACGAGCAATCCCTAAGGTGTCTTCTTCTTTTCCTTTTATGAGAAGATGAACTTGTATCTCCATTGGATTCTTCAGAGTCAGATGATCCACTGGAATTCCTTCTTCTCCTCCTAGTGTTTCTCTTACTTCCTTCTGGTCTTGCTATACCTCGTCTAGAATGAATCTTTCTCTGCAAATCTGTCAAACTCTACAACATGGCAGCATTCAACTGATGCTGCTCTTCCTGGGATTTAATCAAGCTTCTCATGTTGGCTGCAACATCTAACGGTGTCTCTTGGAATCTCCTTCCATTAGACTCTATGTCATCATTTCCATTACAGACATTTTCTCCCATGGCATTTCCTACACGCTCGTAAGAATATCAATTATGATATCCATCATGGGTTCTCAAGATTGAACCACCTCTTGCTTTACCACACTGTTCTTCCTAGAATACTACTCTTGGAGGTGTCTATAATTATGCAAACATGTTAGTAGCAAACTATTAGATGCATATCATTAGGGTAATTCAGAACTACTTACCTTCCTTTTTCTGGAAATTCATAAAACAACAATTTTGCTAAAACACAAAATTTTTCTCTCTCTCTCATGTTCATCCTGGTAATCCACTGACAATCTGTTGAAATCTACTGAAACAGTTGGAATTTGCTAAGACAATTCCACTTTGAAAACCCAAGATTTTCCTTGTCCTCCTCGGGTCTCTTCCCTACTAATTTTCGGCGTTTCAGCGGGAAAATATTCTAATTTCCGAACGGCATTGGCGATGCCAAGGACTGTTCATCGGGTCCTTTCTTTATTAACCTTCCGACATTTTGGCGGCTAAAATGTCTAATTTTCTCTGCTGCATCGACGGTTGTTTGTCTAATTTCCTTCTACTGTATCGAGCCTATAGTGGTCTAGTATTCCGAGTTTTATCGGCAATCCACTTGTCTAATTTCTCCCGCTGTATTGGGTCCACAATCATCTATCACTCTGAAATTCAACTATGGTAAAATAGACTAACCGCTCCATCGACAGTCGGGTGCTCTATGCATCGGATGGATAGTCATCAGGGATTTTGAAATGGTGGCCAACAAACCTTCTAGGGTTTCCATGGATCATATATTGTCGGTGGTCAAAGCGCCTAATCTTTGCAGCATCGGCGCTCAGATGCACTTCTTGTCAGGTGAATAGTTAACTAGGAAGACACAACTGCTTCTATCCGTCGGTGATCGAATCCGTTATTTCATCAGACGGGCAGTTCCTTAGGCGGCCTCAAGGGCAGTTCATCAACATTGAACCTTTTTCGATCGGTGGTACAATCCCATAATAACGTTCAATTGGTGATCTGAAGCACAACTTAATCAGTATTGGCAGTCGTAACCTGTATCCATCAGAAGATTAGTGCACTAGACTTCCACAACGGCGGGTGCACGAACCACTAACTTATTTCGATGTTCATCAGTGACCCATACCATTAACATTTTTTGATGGCTGATGATCGCATGCCTTAGAGAAATTTTTGAAAATTTTTCTCCTCTGTCTTCCATCGTATCAGCCGTCGAAACAACTATCCTCTGCGGCATCAGCGATCGGGGACTCTATCCGTTGGAAGGATAGTCCTCTTAGCCAGCCAAAATGGCGGCGCAAAATCAGCCAATATCTTTTGATGTAGTCACCAAAATTTTCATTGCATTAGCAACTTGATCATCTAACCATCGACGATGCGATCAACTAATCATCGTCGATCGCCGATGGTTTCACTACTTCGCAAGGTTTTCTCCAAAATTTCCTCTCTACTGTTGTTGGTGGTCCAAATGGCTAAATGTCACTGATTGATTTATTAACCTCTACCGATGTATCATCGGTGATCCCTTCAACTTAGTGATGCCAATCGCCAATGGTCGGCATTGGGTGGTCGATCAACTAGATGTCACTGATCCGTATAACTTATTTATCCGCTACTGGGTCTGCATCAGAGGTTCGTCTGTCTAAGTTTTTCGATGTGCCAATGGCCAAGCACTTGGAGAATTTTCCAAAACCAAGGTTGTTTGTACCATTTCGGGTGACCTTCAGACTAGCTCTTCCACTGCATCGGAAGAACTTCTCACTAGGTTTTTCAATGAGCCGATAATTCTGGCACTTAGAAAATTTTATGAATTTTCCTGTCATTCACTCATTTCCTCCTAGTTTCTTTTGGGCAGTAAGAAACCTTCCTCTACTAACTGATCTTTCACGGACTATTAAGGTCCATGCTGCAACCTTGCTCTGATACCACACTGTAACGTCCCTGGCCCTCCGACCGGCGAAGAGGATGCTACCATACATCAAATC
Organism: Pseudotsuga menziesii; assembly: GCA_001517045.1. Taxonomy (NCBI): domain Eukaryota; kingdom Viridiplantae; phylum Streptophyta; class Pinopsida; order Pinales; family Pinaceae; genus Pseudotsuga; species Pseudotsuga menziesii. The sequence continues at coordinate 382,406 of LPNX010089575.1, read as the reverse complement.
ATCCAAGCATCTAGCCCCCATGAACATGAACATACATACATATGATTATGAAGCAATATACTTAAAAACATAAAACATACTACGATGCATTAATCATTCATATACATAGCGGAAGCAAAACAACATGCATTCATATACAATTTCAGCATTCACATGTACATTATCATTCATCAATGGTAAATATGATTGCAGACACAAGTTAGGAAAGAATACTTATCTTAATAAGAACTTGTCCCGCAACCAGCTACATCGCTACAATGTTCCACCCAACCATAGGCCCGTGTGCATGCTCCTTAATCTCTCAGCAATACTGCCACCCCCGAGCCAGGCATGATTCCCCAAGGAATAAGGAACTAACAAGCTTACACATAGCCAAGGATAACAACACAACAAGGGCACATAGTTCATCCAAGCCAACACAGTAGGGTTTGTCAGGAAAACATCAGAACAACCAAGCAAACAAAGTTGGGTTTATGAGGACATCCAGGAGCTGGGAAAGGCTAAATGCTAAGCTGGTGAGATCATTGAAGAGCTAAGGACACCTACACAAGAACTAGCTTGAATTATAGAACACCCACACACACCCAACACAAGGAAATCAGTCCTTTCTCTGCTACACAGTCCCTCAGGCCCTGACTTCCCTTCCAATGCTATTCAGGGGTGGTGGATAAGAAAACCATCAGTCTAGCTCTATTTGTGTGGTTCCCAAACACACCAATTTTTTCAAGCAAATCAGGCCCTCATCACCACTCCAATGCAATCCAAAGATGAACCACTGCATTCATGCAGCAAAACAAGCACTTCACAGCTTGGGCAGGGGAAGAAAATCCCTAATCCCTTCTTGGCCCTATCGTGGCCAAAATGACTCCACAACGATATAAAGCAGCCCAAATCACAAAGGCAACTCAGCCAACAAATGTGGGAAACAAAAACCAATGAACCACAAAAGAAAACCACAGTCCACGATCAATAATGAAATATCTGGAAAACTACAACAGGAACCCGGGTAGGAAATCAGTCCTCAACATAGGCAGGAGGAAGATATATCACCAAGGAAACCACAGAAAACATCCCACAGTGAAAAACCATGGAATCATTTCATAGTCTAACAATGGTGGAGTCAAAACACAGACTTTGTGCGTGAACAAGAGGAAGAACCAATCCTCAGGCCAACATTCGGTGAGGAAGAGGAGAATGAACCCCCACATAATGGATTGTAATCCCTTTTAACTCCGCTCTGCATGGGGAAAATGAATATCTCACAATTGTGATAGTGGACAGAGCATCCGCAACCCAAAAGGCGTGTCGTGGAGAGAGTGTAGGCGTGAGCATAGTGGCTTTCCTTCCAGCAAATAGATTCCCCAACTAACAACTGAACAATTAAGATGGTGGTTGGATGAGACAAGGGAAGGTGAGCAAAAAGAGTGGTGACACGTGGCTTTTCCCACAGAATCTAGGTTTATCAATCCCCCCCTTAACCTTAGCAAATCATGCCCCTTGTCAATTTAGTTGTAGTGAACATAGCTGGTTGGGTTTATTTAATTAAAATGCATAGTTACATGATGCCACAACTTAATATATGTTGTATGTCCTGATACACCATCGGTGACAATTCCAATCCGAAACATAGCATAACCAAATCGATGGTGGGGACTTTTCCTTTAGCTCCGCACCATGATTATTTACAATATATGTATCATGTATATGTATTGCAAATGGGGTCAAAACCGGGGTGTTACAATCCTTGTTGGTGTTGCAGATTTTTGTTAAACCCCTTGTTAATGTTTTGCTGAATGCCTCTATTGCTACATTCGATTGAGGGTGATAAGCTATACTACATGGGTGGTCAATTTTGAACTAGTCTGTCAGTGATTTGATGGTTTTGTTAATAAAGTGTGATCCTTGGTCACTGATTAAGGTTAGTGGGCATCCAAATCTAGAAATTATGTTTTCATAGATAAATTTAGCAGTTATCTCACTGGAACATGTGTCGACAGGTTTTTCTTCAGCCCACTTGGTTACATATTCTACTGCGGTTATTATGTATCTTCCACCTATTCTTTTTGCTGGTATTGGGAATGGTCCCATGAAGTTGATGGCCCAAATTTCAAATGTAAAACTTGGGCTTATTGATATCAAGGGCATATTTGTACTAGGGAGAGGTCGACCCATTCGTTGGCATCGATCGCATTGGCTAACAAATATTTTGCAATCCTTATATAGTGTCAGCCACCATAGCCCTGACTGTTGGATTTTCAGGCAGTTGTATCTACTTGAAAATGTCCTCCCACCAGTCCATAGTGTGCTTCATACATGATATTATTTATTTCATGTTCTAATACACATCGCGTGAATGTCGTCCAAGCCCATTTTATATAAAAATCCAAGTTTATGAGGTTGTATGGTGCAGCCTTCATAGATAATATTTGTTTCTTTTTCATGCTCATGCCCTCTGGTGCTTGACCATTTCCTAGGAATTGAGCTATTTCCTCCAATTCTGTCAGGATAGCTTCTATTTGAAATAAGTGTGTGTCCAGTAGGTCATCTTTGACTCCTGTCGACTCCTCTTTTGTGTCCATTCTTGACAAGTGGTTGGGCCCGACATTTAATTTTCCTAGTCTAATAACGACTTCGAATTCAAATGATTGGAATAGTAGTAGCCGTCAGCAAATCCTCCCATGGTGTAAGGGTTTATTTACAAGGAATTTCAATGCTTGGTGGTCAGTATAGAATATGAAAGGGTTGGTTAGTAGGTAATGTCGGTACTTCAGTAGTGCAAATACCATTCCTAATGCTTCTCTCTCTGTTGTCTAATAGTTTCTTTCTACCTTGTTTATTTTTATGCTGCTATAAACTATAGGGTAATCCATTCCATCATCCCCTAGTTATGTTAAGATCGCACCTATTTCTAGTCCTAATGCATCTATATGTACATGAAACTTGATCAACCAATTCGAGAACATAAGGATAGGTGCCTCTACTAGTTTCCTTTTTAGTGTTTCAAATGATATGTTACATTTATTTGTCCATTCGAACTCCTGGTCTTCTCTTAATAGTTCTTCTAGTGGATAGGTCATATCTGAGTAGTATCTCATAAATTTCCTATAATATCCCATGTGTCCAAGTAGTACCCTGACTTGTTTCAGGTTCATTAGTGGTTTCAAGTCGAGGATAATCTTTATCTTTGCAAAGACAACCTTGATGCCTTCTTTGCATACAATGTGGCCTAATAGTATCCCTATAGGAGTTAGGAATATGCATTTCCTTATGTTCAGAGATAGTTGGATTTGTCGGCATTGTTCCAACATGAGCCTTAGCCATTTGCAGTGATATTTTAGCATAGAGTATATCATCCAATCATCAAAATATACTGCCATTGTTTTGTAGATATATTATTGAAATGTTTTGACAAAAAGTCTCGAAAATATTGTAGGTGATTTTTTGAGACCAAAAGGCATAACTCTGTAGGCGAATGAGCCGAATTCACACACAAATGTCATCTTTTTCTGGTCTTCTTTGGCTATTGGTACTTGCTTGTACCCTGAGAATTCGTCTGTAAACAAGTCACATTCATGTCCTGCAACTTCATTTAAGATTTCATCTGCGTATGGTGTTGGAAATGGGTCTGTTAGGGTTACTTTGTTTAGTTCTCTGAATTCGACACAGATCCTTAGTTGTTTCGGGTCGTGTTTCTTTGGTTGCACGACCATTGGGATTTCCCATTTCAATTGGTCAATAGGGTAGATGATTCTTGGTGCAAGCATATTGTCGATTTCTTTCTTGACTATCTCTTTGTATTTATGTGCTAATTTGTATGGCCTCTTCTTTACAGGTCGGGCATCAGGTTTGATGTCAATCTTCATCTCACCCATTTCATGGACTAGTCCTTTGAGATATTTTTAGTCACTAGAGAATACGTCCTAGAATTCTTTCAGTAGGTTTACTATTTTGGTCATTTGTTCTGCGCTCCAGTAATCGCTGACTTTTTCCATTTTTGGTATATCATCATTTGATATGTCAAACTCTTTAGTTTTAAATTTGGCATCCAACCATTCCGGTGCTTTAGCTTCATTGATCAATTGAATCCCTTCTTTGAATTGTGAGAATGTAGCAGGAAAGTATGCTACGGTCATTTGGTCAGTATCTTCTTTTATGGTTGTATCGAATTTAAGTATTGTGCGAATTGGTTTTGTTTTTTCTGAGTGATATGATTTCCATATAAAACTATTCACTTCCGGATTTTCATTTTCCATTTGTAGTCTTGTTGACTGTGGTACTATCTTGGTTTGTATGTTATTACATGGTTTTATCAGTCGATCATTGTTTTGTATCAAAGTGTTGTTCTCGGTAGGTTCTATAAATGCTTTAATTTATTTTACAGTTTCGACTAACTTTTCATTCTGCGGTATAAAACTGAAGTATTTAATGAAGTTCTCTCTAAGTTCATGCCATTGAAATGTTTCGCCCCATGCTTCCTCCATTTTATACCATTTGTTTGTCTAGTCGGCTAGCATTGAGGGAAACAGGTTTGGCCATGTATGTTTGTCTTTATCCCAAGTCTTCTCCATTCTCTTTCGCATGTTCTTATGTGTTCCTCTGGGTCTTTCCCTTGTATGAACACAAGTATTTGTGATTTTTTGGTTAGCTTCTTTCCTCTGAATCTTTCTAGGAAGTAATTTGAAGTTGTTTTACATGTCTGCAATCTTAATTAATGGGTATCCCACCATCGTGCAGCTTGTCTTGTAAAGGTTTCTACCAAGCTTTGTAGTCGGCCATGTTCACCTATGTTTTTATATACTTGTTCTATATGCATAACTGGGGATTCTCTTTCTTTGAACCTTGGGATCTGTCTGATACTTATATTTCTTGGGTTTAATGTAGGATATTTCCTACTTTTCTTTTCAAATATTTTTGGGATGATGGAGACTGAAAAACATTTTTGGACTGGTTTCTTCTGTACTACCTAAATGGTCCAGCAGCCTCTTGCTTCGGTCTTGTAGTTTTCGACTTCCCAATCATATAATTTTCCATCTGAATTATATCCTACCGAATCTTTATTTCCTAAAAGACACTCTCCATAGATGTTGGGTTCTATGTAGTCTTCGTTATTTTTTATTTGATATAGTTGTCTGATGTCGACTACTTCATCAATGGGTTCTATCCAAGGTTCCCCTTGGGAAGGATGGATAGGTACTATGAATTTCTTTCCATTTCATTTTATTTTTATCCTTTCTTTGTCTAGGAATATTGATGCTTTCATTTTTCTTCCCCAAGGTCGACCTACTATAGCTGGGAAGGAGCTGGATCCTTCCTTAGGTTCAATAATTTCAAAGTCGACTTTGGTCGATATTCCTTTTATTGTCGTCTCGACATTTCTCCAAACTCCGATCGGTTCGATCAAAATTTGGTTGGATGACTTAAGGTATATTCCTGACTCATATAGTTTAGGTCTACCCAACTTTTCCGAAGTGTCCCAAGTCATAATATTTACTTGTGAATTGAAGTCAAGTACAACTTGTCGAACATGGTATCCTTCGATTTATAGGTCGACAAGTGGGTCGGCATCACTCTTGTCTTTTTGGTTTAGACTGCATATGTTTTTTGTTTTTTTCTTTCTATATTATTATTATTATGATCCATATTATACAAGAATTCAATGAATTGAGATACCGCTTTGTCATCCTGTACTAAACGTATTAATTCTTTAACTGTGTTTTGTCGACTGTCGTCAACTTCTTCCTGTCTAGAAAATTCTTTAAATATATTTGGTGCATCGTTATATAATTGTTTTTGTTTAGCTGGGTTAGGATAATCGTTCTTTTCTTTGATTTTACTTATACATGGATTATCATTCCCAATTTGTGTCCCTTGTTGGGTTACTATATGCAGGTTCTTTGTGTTGATTACATCATGTTTTCAAACACACGACAAGACATTAACATTTTTCTTTTTATTTATTTTGTCAAGCATTGTGGGACAATTCTCTAATGAGTGATCACCTACACACCAGCTAGTACAAAATTTTAAATTGGTTCTGTCCTTGTATGGGTATTCTACATATCGATGACCTTCTTTGTAGCATGTAAAGCATTGGATGGGTCGACGTCGTCGATTGTCGCTACTTCCAGAAAATTGTCCTCGACCTCCATATCCTCCATGACAGTTGTCGAACTGGTGCTCATATCGAATGACTTAATATCTTTTATTATTTTGCTCGTTTTGATCATTTATTCGCTGGTTGTTATCGTTATTCTGTGCGACTGTGTTTGTCTGGTAGACTGCTTGGTAGTTTTGTCAGTTCTTTAAATTTAAGTGGCAGTCGACCGTTGCATGACTTTTTATTTCACAGATTGCACACCAAGATGCTTTGCCATTTTTCATGTTATATGGGTAATATTTTGTTGTGTGTTCTCCATGTTCGTGGCAGTTTCCACAGAAGCATTTTATCTAAACAAATCGAACGTCCTATCGACTTATGTCTTGTCGATAGTTATCTTTAGTGTGTCCATCCGGGGAGCATTTTGTGCACCATACATCCTGATTCTTGAGGTTTAGCTCTTTCAATGTTTTTTGCATGATTTCTAGTTGTTCTTCAAGTATAGTATCCACAGGATATGCTGGGAAATATTCATCCATCTCTACTTGCAAAGATTTGGTAAGTGCATCTTTATACATTTTAAACGTCTCCAAGCTTATGTGCTATCGTATTTTCTGTGATAGAACTGCAAGAAACCACTTAATTAATAGTTGTTTATCAATTACATAGTCTAGTTGGATGAGGAGTTCTTTCCATCATTTTCCATATTCCCGGACAGACACTGGTGGCTTCTAAGATGTTGTTTTCATCTTTTTGGCTGCCAAATGTTTTGCGCCTGGAGTTTTAAAGAAAGACAAGAATTGTTCTTTAATTTCTACTTTATATGCTTAGGGAGTTCTTTCAATATAGGTCATGTACCATATTAGTGCCCTTTTCCTCAAGGCACCAGAGAACTGTGCCATTTATTGTTCTTTGACTGTAACTTGATTTGCCTCCCATATTGACTCACAAATGAACCAATGTCATCTAGGATATTCATCACCCTCGTATATAGGGATATGTGCTGATCCGTGACCGATGTCGGTATCATTGTCGCTGTCTCCTCCAAGAGGTAGCGACGGTGGGGGTAGTGGGATATTTTTTTTGTCTCATTGTGCAGAGATTTTATTGACAGAACTTTTGTTCATGTCGGTCATTTTGTTTGTCAATTATTCTCCAATAAGCAGTTGGTTCGGGCTAACTTCTCCTGTTGATGTCCAACTTCACTGATTTGTCTGTAGGTCCGACTATTCTGTATTTTGCAAAGCTGTGTTTGGCAGGGGGGCTCTCCTTCATGTGTCGGGTAAAGCAAGTGGATACTTTGGTTGGAAGGGTATGCTTGAAGTGTTACCCAGTTTCCTTCCTCTGGTTGATGGATTACTAGATGATTATCATCATTTACCTCATCGTCTAGTCGGCTCCATATACCAAACTCACCAGCTCTTAGTCTTAGGTCTTCTTCGAAAATGGCTTGTATCTTGGTACTCTGATTCATTGGAGATAGAGGTATTATCTCTTGGGGAATTTCTATTTGGAGAGCTTCATGTTACTCTATCCACAAGTCTTCTTCCATGGGTGATGCTTATTCATCCATGCCTTCTTCCTGTCGGTCATGACCCAACTCTGACGGATTTCTTTCTTGGTTTGTCACCCTAGTAGCCATTCCTCTTTGCAGTGCTATAGCCCATTCAATTCTCTCTTCCCTTATTTTCATCCTCTTCTCTCTTTCTACTTTCTGTAAATCCATCGTACCTTTGTATGTCACTGTTTGTTCGATTTCCTTTTTAGGTTGACTTTTCATTGTTGGTGATGGTAACTTCTTCAGACAACTAGAATCCTCTTCACTTTACCCCGACATATGCCCAGCTACCCCCCCATATCCTACCCGATGCTTTAGAAAGCTTGGATAGTTCTGTTTATTTACTTAGGAAGTACTCCAAATCCCTTTCGGCAATGAATTTTTCCCACTTTTTCTATTTATCTGCCCAATTAGAATTTGGTGGCGGTTCATGTAGTGACAAATGAGGTTCTACGATATGTCCCACTCCCTTTTCTATCAGGAATTTGAACAACAAGGTCGGTAAGGAGCAAAGGAACTGCTCGGTAAGGTATGTATAAAATATTTTCTGAATGCTTTCGACCAAAGTTCTCTCTTCTATGGCTTGTTCCTCGCATAATTCGTCTGTGATATTTTCAAACCACTATGACAGGTTTGTTTGTCCTCCTCAAGTTAGTTTCTCTAGTAGCTCTTGGTCCTTAGTTTCTTCCAGCTTTTTCATCCATAGGTTTTTTCAAAATATGGGGTACCGATTCTACAAACTTCTCATGTGTTTCAGTGAAGAATTTCTCCTTCGCCTAAGCAATGGTTAATTTGTTCCTCCTTGCGTAGTTCTACAAATAATTTGCTATCTTGCGCTCCCATAAGTTCTTAATCTCTTGTTCTGATATCATCTGCTTATAGTCATTACGTTCGTATATGTACTACCGGAAATGGAACCAATGTTGTAATCTCACAGATCACAGAGCATTACCAATAATACACATGGAATCATATAGACATAACATACACAAGAGACAAGAACATAGATAAGGGAACAACAGATTATATTATAACATGAGGGTCCATACATACACAGAACTGAACCGAGTTCTCATCTGGCTCAACAGCCTAATATATATTATTTACAAATGGTTACATATAACTACCTATCGGTTCGGTAAACCAACATGACCTTATGCGGATGACATAATCTCCAGTTAGTCGGCTATTCGACTAGTTGGCTCACCGACTAGCTCCTCCAACAGAATGAAAATGAGACTCCCACTAGAAACTTAATTTTCCTTCAAATCCACAAGGAAGCCAAAATGTAGCAAGCATGAATAAAAGAATCTTACTAATATATTAGATGAAGAAAAAGAAAATTTTGTGAAAAAGATGAGGATGTTAGCACCATTTTGGTTAGTAGTTGGATGGGGTAGGCATAAAGAGAAATAAAAATGTTATATGGAAAATTCTGATGATATGCTTAAAGGTGGTTTTACAGGAATGATTATAGGAGCTAAATATAAAGGTGATATTTGTGTTTCTTAGGAAACCATGGGCTAAATTTTGAAAAAGGTTATAAAAAAATTAGCGCCTGCAATATAGACTGAAATATTTAGACGGTTCATATCTTTAAGCAGGGGAATCAACAGTTGATATTTAATGCGCCTCCAAGAGATGCAGGGTAGATTGGGAATGGATTAATTAGTGGAGGATGGTTAAACAAAAGTCTAGATATATGGTCAATTGTAAAGCTAAAGGAAATATACGGCTAGGGTTAAATCCACTGGTGAGACTTATGCAGAGAAGCAAAATTTTCCAATCAGCAAAAACGTTTATGGTTGCCACTGATCTACGGTGGTAATTTAGAAAGGAAAAATATCAATGGCAGGAGATAATTCGGCTATTTAAATTTGCATCAAAAAATAAAATTCTATGATCAGCGGAACGTGTTAAAGGTCCCACTTTGATTAAAGGTGAAAATATCTACAGTATGTTGATGTATTTGTAACTTCAGAATGTATTCACTTGTATATCTTATGTATTATACCCCGATGTTCTTATCGGAAAGTAATAGTAATTTAATTGAGTCATGTCATACCCTGATGTTCCTATTGGGAGAATCAGTAATGTAAATAAGTCATGTAAATTCATAGAGGGTAACCCTCCTTATTGATCAAGGTTTAAAGTCCCCGCAGTTGTGGGGAACTAGGGTTGTTAGACTCTCCTAGAGAAGTAGGCCTCGGTGAGTTAATGTAAGTTGGGTCATCAGTACCCTAGTTGTGGTTATTCCAGCCTACATAACTGAGTTAGGATTACTCGATCCTACATAACAGATTCAAATATTAAGTGAAAAAAAAATATAAATAGAGAGTGTCACACACACTCACTCAATTGGGGCGCATGAGTGAGAGAATAAGTGCTTACACAAGTGAGAGAGAGAACAGTTGTTGGATATCATATTTTCTATCTTTGGGTTTTACTGGTGCTATTGGTGCTCATTCTATCTCTGAGGAAGTTGTGGGGTTTTCTCCTTTATGGTTTCCCCAAAGAAAATCTTTGTGTCTCTTGCCTCTTGTGATTATTGTTGTGCATGTTATTCTCTCAGATAAGATCCTAAGATCATATTGCTTAAATGATAAAATCTAAAATCGTATCAAATCTAACCTGAGAAAAAGACATTGTGCATCTGCAAAATCTAGGGATTCTTATTTCTTGGGTCTCTCTCCACAATCCATCAAAAAAAGGATACTAGACTAACTCTCCATTGAAGGGTGCATCTTTTTGTTGAAGTAGAATTTGATTCTGGGCATTTTCAGTTTTTGCCGCGAGAAATTAGGGATTTTTACAGAAGAGGAAATTTTGAGTGATCCCGACATAGGATTACTATCCTCATCAAAATAAAAGTTTAGAGACCTAAGTCGATATTTTTGGTTGGGTGAAACTTCGGGAAATCCAAACCCTAGTTTGACCCCAGGCCTGAAAAACTCTAAAATACTAAAATGTGTAGTTTTGGTACATTCTCTATATCTCTATATTGAAGAAGTCTCAGGGGTCAAAATGTTCACAGGCTAAAGCTGAAACCCTGATGGAACCTCTGTAAAAATTTCAGCCTCATATTCGCTATATGTTGGGAGATATGTTTCGTCCAAATCAGGCTTCCAACCTCTTCCAAGATTCATCCCTAAACAGGACACCTAGGGAGAATTTCTATATCTCAGGCTAAAAAGGTCCAAATGAAATTTGGCAAGATGTTACAGCTAGGGAATATAATTTACTTACTATGGAAAATGTTTCAAACGCTAATGATGAAATAGGGACACGTGATAGTCCATACAAATTCACTATGCTGAGCAATCCATAAATACATCACCTTGGGAAAAATATCATAAGTCCCAATTGGTGAAACCAATTCTAATAAAAACTATGGTGTTGGAAAGAGGATAGACAAGGTTACCTTAGTACAAAAGTTTAGACACAGAGGAGGAGTATTCACGTAGGTACCACAGAAACAGTATCAATAATTTCTGTAGAAGAAATAGATATACTAGGGCTTCTTGTTTCGGGAGCTTCTCTCCACTGTTTTCAGAAAAGGAGTACATTGGACCGATCGCATTGAGAAGGCTTGTCTTTCTAGCCAATCAAAATTTTGAAATTCCATGTTTTTAAAATTAGGGTTTCTATGACACACCCTAGATCAACTAGCTCCAGAACTAGGATGGACACCTTAAATCGGTAAGATCTAATATTTTCCTATTTAAAGTTGAGGTTCTCATTTAAAAATGAATAATCACACCAACATGATGACAAGATTGGTGAGGCTGACAACTTCCAAGCATGGAAGTATAGTATCTCACTACGAAATGAATTGGACACCTACATAAGTAGAGAGGTTCCAGTTCTAGAGGGAGATGAGGATAAAGCCTTACACAAGAAGAACTTGGTGAAGGCCAAGAAGATCAATGCTGATTAAATCAAGGATCACCTTATACCACAAGTGTCTTCCCTAAAGAAACCTAAAGAGATGTTTGATTCCTTGACCAAGATATTTGAAGGGAAAAACATAGATCGAAAGATGACTTTGAGAAACCAGTTGAAGAATGTAAAGATCTAGAATGGAGAGACCATACAGTCATACTTTACAAGGGTCTCTCAAATAAAAGAACAACTTGAAGAAAGGGATGAAGAAGTGGAGAATTCAAAAGTTGTGATAACCAACTTGAATGGCCTCCCAAGATCATGGGATTCATTCATTCAAGGAATGTGTGCCAGAAGGAAATGATTACTTTCAGCAGACTTTGGGAAGAGCACACACAAGAAGAAGTTCGACTCATAATAATAGAAAAGAAGATGGGAGCAACTGAAGATCAAGATTTAACAACTCAAAGAAGATACCTCAAGTGATGAGGAATATGAAGAACTCAATTCTTGAAGAACCTCTTATCCATCTTAATAATTTGGATAAGAAATGATGTTTTTATGAATGAAGAAGATGATGAAGCTAAAAGAAGGAGTCTACCCGCGAAACAAATAAAGATAAGTATTCAATTGTCATTTCATGATATTGTTTTGTTATGCATTTGTTTATATTCAGTTGATGTATTATGCATGATAGAATGGTTACATCAATGAAAGTATACTACTAATATGCATGTGATGGGTAAGTAGCTCATTGTGCTATACAACTCTCCATTTCTACTTGTCTAGAATGAAATCTCTTTGCTGACATATTGGATTAGTGCACAATATCAATGATGTCTTGGTAGAGATGGAAGGCATCTAGAAAGTTTCCGTAAGATATGGATGAATGTTGTATTGGATAAAATAGTTGCATGATTATATCTTAATGCAAAAGAATTTTTCATTATGAATATACCTTATGAAATGTTTCTAACCATACATTTTCATTTGACTTGTAGGAAAGATCGCGTACAATCACCTACAAGAAAATAAGGATGAGACTTGTTCCGAAGAAAAAGTGACGATAGTTTAAGAAAGAATCCAAGATGAAGAATAATATGATGATACTTTCAAAGAAATAAAGAGGCCTCATAGACACTCTAGTTATGTGACGCTGTTGAGCGACATCATTTATGCAGAGCCTTCCTGTCACATACCCCAATTTTGGAAAAATAATATTATCATATTTGATTTTATTTCAAGACAATATGTTAAATTTTATGCTAAGTTGTAATTAATGACTCAGCAGAGTCAAGGATGTTGAATGTAATTCTAAATATTTTAATTATAAATAAATAAAAGTGGAGACAACAGCTTGGGAGAGCTGTTAAAAGAGTGTTTACTAGTCAAGTTGTGGAGGAGACTAGGCGGAGAGCAAATAGACAAGTGGCAGCATCCTCAAACACTTCCAATGTTGCAGGTGGAAACCTCCCTACATTTGGGTTCATGATCCCCCAAGAAAGTGGGATCAGAGCAGGTGGCTCAATTAATGACAACTAACCCAGAAAGACCTAGGAAATCTTAATAAAAAATGCCCATTCAAGAGAGCTGAGGCTGCTCATTTCCAAGAAGAAAATCATTTAGGTGAATGTACTTCAAAGGACTTCAATGGGAAGGGAATTTGTGGAAGGTGTTTGAGGGGTAAACTGCAAATAGTGATCTAGTGCATCTTTTCAGTTGAAGGATCTTACTCCTGAGTGCGGAGATATTACTGAGTCATTGGACTAGTATTTTTTTGTTGCTCCACCAGTTCTCAGCCAAGAAGACCAGGAACATGCTCGGGGGTCTTGAGGAGATGCTGTTTGAGCACTCTCCAAGAGTTGGTAGGGAGGAACGGCCTCCCAATGCTATTGTTGTCCAGCTTAAACAGGTTCTACAGTCTTTTATATTGCTGTGTTTAAAGTTTATATGTGAAATTGAATGATTAATGGATGTTTAAATGTTTAGTAGTGAATTGATAGAGATTGTAATCCTTAAGTTATTTGAAATGCTGAATCTATAGTTGATGAAAAACAATCCTACCTATGTTTTTCCACGTCTGGAATGGACCAAATCATACTCTAGCACAGACAATATATTTTAAAATAGATGAAGGATAAGAAAGAAATCTGATACGAATAGAGTTATTATGTATTTTAGAGTATTGGAATCATTTATATTCTGTAGATAGTTGTTTTCATAAAAGAATATTAATCTCCCTAGAGTAAGTTTATTGTTTAAACCAAACTGTTATAATAACAATGCTAGAAAAGAAATAGCCATAATATTTTTACTGATAGCAATGTATTATATTCACGAGTTGTTCAAGTAGGTAAGTTATTTCTTTTACACAGAACTTTATTTTGTAAACTGTACTATTAACTTGAAATAGAGAAAATAGAAACAAATCAGATATAATGCTTATCTTATTATGTTAAGCAAGGAATTAAGTATGGTTCTTTTAGTTTATTTCTATACTGATAATAATAACAAACTTATCCTACAACTATTCAAACCCTAGGTAGGGTTTACTAACATAAATAAATTCTAAAAGACAAATTAATCTAAAGATAAAGAATATCTTAACAAAGAATTATTTAACTCCAACAACATTTTTATATAATCAAAACAACTAAGATACAATAGTAACTTATGTTAAATTAAACAAGTATTTTAACGAGGAATTGTCCTGTAACTTTTACAAACAGATTATGCTTGTGAAGGAGTAATGACAGGGTCGAAACCCTTATTTCAATTCCTAGTAATTTAAAAGAAAATAGTTAAGCTAATAAAATATAATACTACTGAATGAATTAACAAACTATATGTACAATTACAAGTTTAAGAAATTATAGTACTTATAGATATAAGGATTAACTCAACATTTTTTGTTTACAAATTAAGAATTGATTTAAAACAAACTGAAGGAATCTTTAAAAAGAAACAGAGATTACTTTCATAAAAACCCTAACTTAGGAAATCCTTGAGTCACTAGAATAGTTTTAAATACTGTTAACAATAACCTAAAATAATTAAAAACAATAAAGGAATTATTATCCTACAAGTTAAATATGGTAAAAACCCTAGCTTGTAATTCTGAGTCAAAGTTACCCAGTATTATTTAATATGCAAAAACCATTACAGCTGTAACCTAGGATAAGTAATTAACTTAAATTCTTTTTATATAAGTACTAACATGAGGGTGTATGGAGGTATTTTCTTGGAGCAAACGAAGTACGGGCGATGGCGTAGATTTGTCAGATGGATGTACGTAGTTCAGGTCCTCTAGCTTTGATTAGGGGCCTGGCCGTTTTGGCAGCTAATTAGTTTTTGTTTGAAGGTGTATTGTTCACGGCTTGGTTGTTTGAGCTGGGGGCAGGATTAGGGTTTGCTGCAGTTTGGGGTTTTGAAAGAATTGAGACTGCTAATGGTTATCTTCTCTGGGTTTAATGGAGGATCTTGATGCGGTGGATTATTCCAGTGATAGGCTGGAAAGCACTGACATCTGGGGGGTGCCAGGTGGAGGGCTGCTGCAGCAGGTGGACATCCCTAAGCTGGGATCGGCAGACCTTGTCTCTAATTTGGGGTCGTCTCCCTTGGTGGAGGATTTCTCGCCATCGATTTTCCTCAACTCGCCGGTTCCTGTCGGTTCTCTGGCGGATTTTCTGCCTTATCCTTCTGATGGTATGTTGGATAGACCGAGAGGGAGGGATCTTGATGTGCCTTCTTGTTATGGTGGGTCTCCGATTCTACAGGAGGGTTTTGGTCACTTAGAGGGTTTTTTTCAAGTGGGCTCGTTTGGTTGGGCTGGTCTGCCTCAGACGGGTGATGGTCGTGGAGGTTCCTTGCCAGTGGAAGATTGGAGGCCTTATTTGGGTTTAGCAGAGCATCGAGGGTTTGGATCTCCTCGTGGGGGTCTTCCAGTTGAAAATCGTGGAGTTTTGGCGATTCAGCTGGACGAAAAGTCGGTGAAGGTGGCCCATCTAAACGTCGACGAAGAAACTGGATTAAAAAGAAAAAGCTTCGGAATTATGTTGTAGGGGAAGACTTAGCGTGGGACAGTGTCTTACAGATGGCGAAATGTACGCTGGTGGGTCGCGTTATGGGACAGAATTTTGCTAAGCAGACGGTGCAGGATTGGGCTAGGGTTTCCTGGGGGGAAAAGTTAGGTTATATTCCAGTAGTGGAGGCGCTGAACAGGGGATGGTTTGCAGTCAACCTGGAAAAGGAGGTGGATCTCATTTGGATTTAGAGCCAAAGTTGGCATATTAATAACTCCCCTGTCCTTCTGAAATCTTGGAATCCGCTGTTCGATGCCAGTAAAGAAAGGATTGATGAGATACCTATTTGGGTTAGAATGCCAGGGATCCCTCTACACTTTTGGGATATTTATCACTTCAGGAGGATTGGAAACATCCTGGGTACTTTCTTGGAGGCCGATTTATCTTTCTTGGATACCCATGAGAAGAAGATTGCACGCATCTTGGTGAATATCAATTTAAGGGAAGGTTTAGCTGAATCCATTAATCTGGATTGGGGGCCGGTGATCATCCCTCAAATTTTGGATTATGAGAATGTTCCTTTCCGGTGTAGGCGCTGCCACGCTTATGGGCATCCGGCCTCGGACTGTAAATTACCAAAACATTCCTATTTTGGTCTCAGGAAAAACGGTGCTATGGCGTCAGGTGGGGATCAGTCGGTGAAGATCGGGGCATCTCACGGTTTTGGTCCTATTATGGTGGATGATCAGGAAATTGACTTGGAGGGTGTAGAAATTAATCCGGAAATTGATGGGAGGGTCACAGTACCTTCTACAATTGAACAGGTTCATTCTTTGGTTTCATCTAAGGATCCTCCTTGTTCGAGTATGGATTTACCCGTGAATGTTGCGTCACAAGGACCAGCTCCTTTCTCTGTGGATGATCTGGTTCCTGCTCAGGTGGGTGTTGACCTCAACTTTGAAAACGAAGGGAGGGCTGTAGTTCTTGCAGATGTACTGGCCCATGCACCGGACTTCCTCACAAAGGATCCTTCCTATTCAGGTATTCCCTCTTTTTCTTTGTCTCCAAATATAAATTTATTCTTGAATAATGCCTCTTTCTTAGGTTATGACTGGATTGATGGCTTGAGAAATATTTCCCTGTCGGGTCATTCGAGCTCCTTTTTTTCTCTACTCGTGCCTCCTTCCATCCCTGTTGAAGTTGAACCTGAAAAGCCTATCTCAGTTGCAGACTCTTCTGCTATTGTCCCCGACCTCTTTCTGGCTGTTGAAGAACCTTCCAGCGTCATATTGGAACCTGACCCTGTTCTTCCTATTGAGGTGTCCTGCCCCTCACATTCAGATTCCTCTGATTCGACCTATTTTTTAAGGTCCAGAACAAAGATCTCGGGTCTGGCCAAAGTTCCTTTGTCGGTGCGGCGGGGTAGGGGAAGGAAAACTAATCTTTCTAAGGCTCTGTCTCGAGCTAAGGAGGATCTTATAGAAGGTAAACAACACTCGATTGAATCGGCCCTTAGAGTGAAGAAGGCCATGAAAAGAGGTCGTAAATGAAGATCATGTCCTTCAATTGCCGTGGGTTGGCTGGGCCTGTGAAGAAATCAGCCTTCATTAGGGTGCTTACTCTTGAACACCCTGACGTGATTTTACTTCAAGAGACTTTAGGTGTAGGAGACGTGATTTTGGAGAGGTTGGAACATTGGTTACTTGGTTGGTCCTTTTTTACTCTTGATGCAAATGGCCGATCTGGGGGTCTGGTAGTTGGCTGGAGGAAGTGCTGTGTGAAGCTGGTAAATGCTTGGGGGATGAATTCGGTTCTGGGAGCGGAGTTTCATTGCGAAGAGTTGGGGTTCAAACTATCTGTGATTAACGTTTATGGGCCTTATCTGAACAGAGGTCTTTTCTGGGATGATTTGCTTAAACATCCTCTGGTGACTGGAGATTCGTTAGTTATGGGTGGTGATCTTAACTTTTCACTGGGTCATAATGAAGTTTGGGGACCTAGTGCCTGGGCCGATTCTCTTACAGACTATTTTGTTCAGAAATTGGTAGAGAAAGAGTTGTTGGATATTGAACCAGTTAAGCTCCGGCCAACATGGAGAAATAAGTGTAGTGGTGCTGCAAGAGTGGCTAAACGTCTTGATCGCTTCCTGGTAGTTGAACAGTTGGTGGACAGATGTTTCTTCTTAGACAATGGGTGAGCAGTGGGGGACATTCTGATCATTTTCCGATATTCTTTGAAATCAAAAAGGGGCCTATTAATCCACCTTGTACTTTAAAATTCAATAAAACCTGGCTACAGGATGAATCCTTCAAAAATATTTTCCTCTCTCACTGGAATACTATTGTAGGGGAAAATGCTCGCTCGGCTGCTTTACAGTTTGTCAAAAGATTAAAAGTCTTGATTAAGGATTGGGCAGCTGAAAAGAGAAGGAGAGATGATGCAGAACTGAAACAGGTGGAGGAAGATTTGCTGGTGATTTATGAAGGTGAAGGTGGTGGTTTTTCTTCTCTTGACTCGAAGCTTTCCCTGTCTCGGTTGGAGGGAAGACGTTTCACATTACTCTTGGAAAAAGAGGAAGCGTGGAGGCTCAAAAGCAGAGCTATTTGGCTTGAATGTGGGGACGACAACACAAAGTTTTTTCATGCTTATGCCAGAGGTAGAAAAGTGGTCAATACCATTTGGAGTTCGAAGGATGAGGAGGGCACTTCCCATGTATCTTTTGATGATAAAGCATGTTGTGGGGTGAATCACTTTCAACAGTTATTTAAAGCTCCACCATAGGCCACTCTTGCAGAGGTCATTAGATTGGCCCTTTTGTTTCCACGCTTCGTGGATGAGGAGGGTAATAGGGTTCTTATGCAGGAAGTGATGGAAGAAGAACTTAAAAAGGTTTTGGGCAGCTTCCAGAAAGACAAAATCCCTGGACCAGATGGCTGGACGATTGATTTCTTCCTGGATCTTTTTGATATTCTGGGGAAAGACCTACTTCTGGTAATTGAAGATTCAAGATCGTCGGGATGGCTTCCGGCTAGCTTCAACTCTAATTTTATTGCACTCATCCCTAAGTCGGATAATCCCCTTACCCTAACTGATTTTAGACCTATTTCTTTGTGCAACTGTGTCTATAAGATTATTTCTAAGGTAATTTCGCAAAGATTGAAGGTCATCCTCTCAGTTCATATTTCAGATGAGCAGTTTGGTTTTCTAGAAGGTCGTCAGATTCACGAAGCGATTGGGGTGGCACAGGAAGGTATTCATAGTATTAAAACCAAGAGGCTTAAAGGAGCCATTCTCAAAATTGATCTTTCAAAGGCTTATGATAAAGTTAGTTGGCTTTATTTGAGAATGCTTTTTACCCATCTAGGTTTTTGCAACAATTTTATCAAATGGATTATGTCTTGTTTAAGTACTGTCTCTTTTGCTGTTTTGATTAATGGGGCGGCCTCTCCATTTTTCCATGCTGAACGAGGGCTGAGACAAGGATGTCCTCTGTCTCCGCTTCTCTTTCTTCTAGTTGCAGAGGGTCTTAGCAGGGCACTAAGAGCAGCTAAAGATGATGGTCGTTTTTCTGGGATTCAGATTGCCCCTAATTTAAATGTCACCCATCTCCTTTTTGTGGATGATGTTTTGATCTTTTGTTCGGGATCCAGAGGTGATACTAGAGTCCTACAGGATATCCTGGATCTTTTTTCTAAGGCTACTGGAATGGAGATTAATTTTGGTAAATCTTCTTTGACCATTCATTTGCTAAGGCCTGAAGAGGAGGCTGAACTAAGGAGACTTTTCCCTATTCATTCAGCTGGCTTGGACGATGGGCTAAAGTATCTTGGGTTTAATCTGAAAGAAAATTTTTATAGGAAACAGGATTGGCTGTGGTTGGTTGGGAAAGTAGAGAAGAGATTAAAGAGTTGGAGTCATAAGTGGCTTTCTAGAGCTGGCAGACTAGTCTTAGTCAAAACTGTTTTAGAGGCTATCCCGGTGTATTGGATGTCTCTATCTTGGATTCCTAAAGGGATTCTGGAGAGGATTCGGAGGGTTTGTTTCAGATTTCTCTGGAGCGGCAAAAAGGATGAACAGGTACCTCCTTGGGTGAACTGGAGAAGGATTGCGGTCCCTAAAGGTATTGGAGGGTGGGGTCTTAAGGACATCTTCCTTTTCTCATCAGCTTTGGCAGCTGAGGGACGTTGGAGGTTGCTTAAAACCTCTAGTCTGTGGACTCGTGTGATCAAACAAAAATATCTTCATGGTGTGACTCTTGCTGAGTGGATTAGAGTTCCCAGGAAACTACATATAGGGGGCTCTGTGATTTGGAAGGTGATTGTTAAATCTTTCCACTTAATTGAAAACAATCTTGCTTGGGACATTGGCAATGGGAAAAATGTTCTAATTGGCAGGGATCCCTGGGTGGGTTGTACACAACAACATGTTCTTCCTGCAGATGTGGTTGAGGCCTTAAGACAGAAGGGGCTCACTACATTGAATCAACTATCTGATCCTAGGCTTGCTGAACCGTGGAATCAGTTTTGGAAAAGGGCTATCACTTTGGGATTGGGGGTTAGGGAGACTGGTTTTTTGGAACGGTATTTAAGGGATCTGGTGCAGGCACATATTCTCCTTACTGATCATGAAGACAATCTGGTGTGGGAGGCCGATCCGGAAGGGGTGTATACACCAAAGGATGGTTATCTGTGTCTTAGTGAAGCAGGGGTACAAAGGGATGCTGTCTAGTGGTGGAGACCATTGTGGAAATTGAAATGTCCACCAAAAACTAAATTGTTTATGTGGTGCGCACTCAACAATAAAGTTCCTACGTGGGATGTGCTTCAGAAGAGGTCTTTCCAGGGACCTGGCTGGTGTGTGTTATGCAAAAGGGAGCTGGAATCTACATGTCATTTATTTCTCTTATGTTCCTTTACGAAGGCAGTATGGAGGGAAGTCTCTCTGCTGGTCGGGTTCCACTGTCAATGGGAAGGGGCAACACTGTCCATTGTGTGGGAATCATGGTGGAGAAGTAGCTCATTACAGAAACATAAGATATTGCCACTGTTGGTTAATTGGGGGCTTTGGCTGGCCCGCAATAAGGCCATTTTCGAGGACGTTGCTAACACTCCGGCTATTATTGGAGCACTATCGG